>VNWX01003382.1:0-10402 GCA_009869905.1 Ceratophysella communis | reverse complement strand
TGTGAAGCTTACATTTACAAAATGCAGTACTGTATGTTTGATTTTCGAATTATAATCGGAGCTGACCCTTCTGAAATCCTGTGATTCTTAATCGCTACTTTGTATGTTTCATGGTTCTCCGTAGGCATTTTCTAAGAAAGGGTTGGCGTTGGCGTCTAAGAAACAGATCTGCTTACAAGATTCACGACTGTTTGTTTTAGGTTTCCTAAGCCCTTGTCCATACAATATCGTTAAATGGTTCAGATTCCAAAGGAAAAATCGTCGCGGACAGATTATCGCACGAAATTAGCATTTCATAGCGAAAAATGCTTTTAAGCTAAGGCTAGAATTTTTCGCTTTGCTACTGAATATCAGCAAATATTCTAAATTTAAAAATATGCTTTTGATGTACCGCTACAGATTGATTTAGTGCTCAGCATTCCCGTTAAAAGATAATGGAAGCCTTAAGCCAATGAAAACATGGGGCCGGCACAAAGCCTAATCAAGTCCATGGATTCGGATCGTGTCCCGTGTTATACGACTTGTTGTTCTTAGGCTTCTCAACCCTATGCCAAGCCACGTAGTCCTTTGCTCTGTGACTTCCGCTCTCCCAAGTCAGATGTTCAAAGAAATCTGCCTGTAATCCATAACTGAAGCGTGGTACAGCCAACGTTTGGAAATGTCACATAAATTGTCGAGATGGAACTTTTTAAAAATTTACCTAGGCACAAAAGCCGACAACGGGTAAGTTATAGCTTTTTTCTTTCTTTCGGATTCTTACATATCTCTTTTGCATAAGGTAAGGTCTATTTAAGCCAAAATGTCTTTCAATGTTTGACTTCATAGGCATAGTTCCGAAACGGAGAAATCCGACTAGTCAACCGGATCATATGAAATGAGACCAACTGTTTTCATAATGTGTCTTTTCCGCCTGCCGCCCGCAAAGCTAAAACGAATCCGACTTTTATTTTTCTAGTTTCTACTGGTTAGTGAATCAAGATCAAAATTTTATCTGTAAGTATTGGCACGGCTTGACAGTATGGACTTCATCCGATGCATGCTACCTCCTTCGGGTGTCGCTCTAAGGGCTTGACTGGATTCACTGTGCTTCCGGGTATCCTTAAGTCGTCTGTACTAATTATCTAAGTATTTAGGAGCTTTAATTTGCGACGGCAAGGTAACTGAATTTTAAAATTTTTATTCGACCCTGCTTTTTCACTAATATGCTTAAATCTTCACGGCGTATCCGCTAAGCAAAAAGTTGTTCATTAGAAATCAATCCTTGGTGTATGTGTGCATGTAAGCTCAGTTGTATTATTATTGTGATTTAGACTCCAATGTCACCCGGACACGGTTTCACCATTAGGCCTGCCTCTGTTTGACGGACAATCCATTTCTCATCCGTCCGTCTCCGTAGCAAGGACTCTCGGGGTCCGGGACGAAGCAGAAGAAAAAAAGAATGACAGGATTTCCCCTGTTCTGTGTTCATGTTCCCCGGATTTTCCCAAACTGTATAACGTGTAACAGCGGTGGTGGTGGAGGCATATTTACCCCGGAATAGCATTATAGAAGCCTCAGTCACTCATTCATCCATCCATCTCCGGAAAATAATTGTTCATGTTCCCCGGATTTTCCCAAACTGTATAACGTGTAACAGCGGCGGTGGTGGAGGCATATTTACCCCGGAATAGCATTATAGAAGCCTCAGTCACTCATTCATCCATCCATCTCCGGAAAATAAGAAAAGTCTCGTATGCTACGGAGCTGGTGCAGCAATTTTTAAGGGTTGTTTCAGAAGTAACGAGATTTCGACGTATTAGAGTCATACGAGAGAATGATTTTAAATTAATTAAATCGAATGTCGTCAATTGCTGATGCCATGAAGTCAATCCGGTCCGGCTTGCTAAATCTGGGCATCCTGTCCTCTATATCTGGCTTTAGAAAATCTAACAAAGGGTGCCATCAATACGCCCAGCGGCCCGCAAAAGACTAACTTTCACTCATGTGCATTTTAAAATATGCCTACTCATAATTGTGCTTTCTCTGACATGTTAAAATATTTGCCAGATAAATAGTTGCCAGATCTAAACCATTAATTTTAACTGTTAATTTTTAGCTAAATAAAAAGCTAGGCTTTAAAAAATTATGAATGATGAAGTGATCCCGTGATTGATGGTGGTTCAGAATCTCCAAAAAATATTCGATAATGCTTGTACTTGTAAGTACCTAGTACCTACTATGTGTCACTTTTTATTCGTTCCAAATATGTGAACCGATTACATGCCAAAACATCCCTCGTTAAAGTAATACCCGGTTGAATGGATATGAGATACGGGTATATTCGGTACCTACAAAGGAAACCCTTATTTTGCCCGTATATAGGTAGGACGGTGGTGGTAGCTCCTTTAAGTGGCTGGCATATACAAGACGTGCAAGATTCATTCATCTCACTTCAATCTCCTACGGAGTATCCGAACAAGGACGTTCGTTTTACATTTAGCGTCTCCTACAGGTCTAGTCTTACACTTTATTGAATTTTATTTAGACGGGAAACAGGGTAAAAAAAAAACTTTATTATCAAACCATTTATCATTGTTATGTCTTTGTCAACAGAATACTTAAGCTGTTCGTTTTTGCATTGGGCTTTACTACAGTATGCTTCTACCTATGAATGCATCATAAATTCATGACGCTACGTTTTGAATTTAAAACTTTAAAATAATTCATGGTCACTTAGGGGCTCGGTTCTTTAGTATTGCCCAGATGGATCGAAAACCTTCGTACTCCGAGAAAACACCTATTTTTTTTATAAATGTCTTGAAATTTTATAAATAGCGAAATTTTTTTCGTCTGGGTTTAACAGTCACAAAAATAGCAAATATCAAATTCAAATTAAAAGAAACGAAAATTATGCATAAAAATACCGATACTTGGACATTGGACATAAAACAATCTCGATCGCAGAGAACAACTGAAAAATTTGTAATATAGAATGCGTTCATGCATTTATTTATTGAAAATAAAGTATTTTTTTTAAATAAGTGTTAGCTGTTTGGATAATGCTACTCATAGTGGGGTGTGGGGCTTGGCAAGCAAGTTCTTTTGTAGAGATGAGATTTCGGGACGTGTTTTTGGACGGAGCACTAATGGGTTTTCTTCCGATCCCTCAGCGTCATCTTATTGAAAATAAAGTATTTTTTTAAAGTGTTAGTTGTTTGGATAATGTAGTGGGGCTTGGCAAGCAAGTTCTTTTGTAGAGATGAGATTTCGGGACGTGTTTTTGGACGGAGCACTAATGGTTTTTCTTCAGATCCCTCAGCGTCATCTTCGAACGTACCCTCGAACGACAGACTTCCCTCGTCTTCCCCTTTTGCCGCTTTTCCAGGTCTAAAATCCATGAAGTTCGTCTCTCTGAAATTCACTCAACGCGTTTACGCATTTACTAAAGATGCGATCAGAACAATAGAAAAATATTCTGACGTTTTATATATTAGAGATGCAGATAACATTACAATAGGATGAACGAAAACGAAGCCTACAAAAATCAATGCTAGAGATCTTAAGTAATTTATTCAAAAATGTATTTTTTAAAATAAAACGGCTTTGAACTCCACTTTAAAACAATTGCATATTTTAAAGTACCTATGAGAGATGTTCAATCAAAAGACTGATGCCATAGAATCCTTGCCCGACACTCTCTAGAACTTCTTAATTATTATGCTTTACCTACTTTAAAAAATGAAATGCCTGCTAAATTTGTAAAAATAAGTAAACATACTACACACTTGGAAAATTAAAACAAAACGAGTTTTTGCATAAACATTAATAGCTTCGCTAAAATAATATTTGAAAATCATTTATTGAACGATAATAATTTCCAGTACGACAGAGCTTTTACAAGAAACATATGTGACCATCCAAACATGAAGAATTACAATTTCTTGGAACAGTCTCCCTGAACATTCTTAAAATGCTCGAATGCTAGTCGAATGTTCAAACCAATTGTACAGAACTAGCTGTCCTTATAATTAAAAAATCTTCTAGGAGTAAATAATGGGTTTGGACTAAAGCCCGACCTGGCTTGGGTCCCATTGCATTCTGTATTGCGAAAATACATGCCAATGCGGCGTAGCACGACAATTACTACTATCGAGGCATATTCTCAAGAGTGGCATAAATATGCCGTACTGTTTCTGAACCGAATTTTCGTAAAACCGGCATCCTGGTTTTAGAAAAAAGACAGATGGAACGAGGCTAATTGTCTTCGTCTTGGGAGACTCAACTTGGAAGCAATGGATATTTCAGTAAGTGCATAAATAAATCTCTAATGGGTGTTGGAATGTTGAATGTGAAAATTTTTTTCAGTAGCTTTGCAGAATGCAGAAGAACCGCCACGGAACGATGACTGAACATCACAAATGATCTCCCAAGGTGTTCAGAAGATGAAAGTACGAAAATTCCAGTCTACAGTAGTGACGCAGGTCTTTGAATTTTGCAAAAGAAAAAATAAGAATGCCAAAAGTCTACAACGGTGTCATGGGTATGGGATCTGTGATTGACTGGAACAGACGGTGATGGCGGTAGGCTCTTTTCATAAATTAATTAATGATTTGTAGCTACATGATATTTACCCGAGATTTTCTTATAATTAGTATGATTAATTTGGTATACAAATTCCTTGTGTTTTAATGCCGGACGTAAATACGAATATTTAAATTGGAACGCAATGTGATCAAGACGCATTTATCAGTTTCTCATGGCTCATTTTCGTAAAGCATCGCGTGTGCAGGGGCTAACCAAAAAAAGGATCTGAAGCCTCAGATGCGTCAAAAATGAAAAATTGAAGTAAAAAATATACATAAAGGACTGACGGAAACCAAAAAATTGAGGCTAATTTCTTGTATCTCCATTGGCTTTGCTGGTCTGTGCTTTGGATATTCTGACGAAAACTCGTGAACCTACTGAAATCTTCAGTTTTTATTAAAAAATTAGCTTTAACATTGACAATTTTTTGCACAACAAATTATGAGTTCATGCATTTGACATGTTGCAGCTGATTTCATTAGTCTCAAGGAATTTTTTGTGTGAAAATATTTCCACAGACACGCAAAGAAATTTTCAGCGTGCTTCGCATTGAAAACATTGAAAACATCAACCTTCAGCTTTATTTATTTAAACTATCTTTTATTGTGAACCCAATTTAAATTAACAACTAAACGGGCTTTGTGTGTGTTTCCGATACAGAGCTTGTACAGAATTTCTGTGAGGCTTACCAAAAACTTGGCCTCTATTAAGGCGTTGTACATACCACGCCTGAATTTTGATTGTTTTACGTAATAAAAAGTTATCTATAAATCGTAAGATAATTAATCAAAATATAAACCAGTTAATGGTTTATGAAGGAATGGAGCGACGAGTCTATTGTCATATATCATATATTCAAAATTCGCAGTAAAAATAAGAATCGGCAAGTAACAAACTCGATGAGCGATTAAAATAGTTTTGCAATCGTATTGCGCAATTTTCATATGTACTAGTTAAAAATAAATTATTGCATTTAATGATTTAATAGCCTATTCAGAAAACTTCATGAATGACCAAGAAAATGTCGCGTAGTAATTGAAATATACCCAAGTGATATATTTATTATTTGGCGTCACGTCGTAAGGGCTCGTAATACTCTTAATAATAACGTGACATTCCCGTACTTCATCGCCATAGCTTTGTAGCTTGGAATTTCTTAATTTTCCTATTCCATATAAATTATAGCCTTGAGACATTGGGTTGAATTTCTAGTCAGAGTTAGCAGTTATGGAAATCAGATTTATACTGCTGCTCAGTTTTCTGGAGTTTAGTTTGTCTCCTGTTTCAAGTGACGGTCAGTTTGAGTCTCTCGCGAATACTTTGAATAGGAGTGGGCCCGATTCAATAAATTTGAAGAATCCTCGAATCATCACCATTGCCCAGTTGACTAGGGGCTCGAGTCAAGGCGCTTCTCCTGTCATTGGACTTTATGAAGACAAAACCAGGGCTCCGTTCAATCGTACGACTAAAACTAGATCACCCACAAATTCTACGGATATACTCGTAGTCACGAACAGCAGTGCAATGGACAAAAGCAGTGCTGCAGAGATGCGTATGAGAAAGCGTCGAGATATTTATCTGGATTCCGGTAACTTTAATTTCAAATATCCGACCTAACCAAAAAACGAATCTCAATCTCAAGCCTCAGATGCGTCAAAAATGAAAAATTGACGTAAAAAATTATGAAGGATTGACGGAAACAAAAAATTGAGGCTGATTTCTTGAATCTCTCCATTACCTTTGCTTGTCTGTGTCTTGGATATTGAAGAATTTAGACGAAAACTGGTGAACCTACTGAAAACTTCAGTTTTTATTAAAAAGTTGGCTTTAATATTGACGATTTTTTGCACAGCAAATTATAAGTTCATGCAGATGACGTGTTCCTGCTGGTTTCATTAGTCTCGATTTTTTTTTTGCGAAAATATTTCCACAGACACGCAAATAAATTTTTAACGTGCTTCGCAATTCATAACATAAAAAAAATCTACTTGCCAGAAAGACACAATTTTTTACCTTAATTTAATTACAAATTCTCCAAGTTTGCAGGATGGGTATTTTTGTAATTGAACAGCTTTATATATGCAAGTACCGCACGATATTATGCTACATCGTGCAACGTGCAAGTACTTTCGGTACAGAATTTTCGTGGAATTTTCTTGAAGCTGTGACCTGTGACTACAAATTTTTGGATACTAGTACGTATTGTGTTACGTTCGAATTGCAATTGTTTTGATTATGAGATAAAAAACGCATTTAATATTGCTTATACTAACTTCAAAATATTTTATACTTGAAATTAAGAATCGATGAGTCTGAAATATTTTCCAAATCACCATAAAGAAAGGAATCGGCACGGAACGAACTGAATGAGCGACAAACACTTGACGATAAACAATTGGCTTTAATTGTCTATTCAGGAATCATCAGGATTGATCGTATTTTTTACCATAAACTTGCCATTAAATTTTATGAAATATACCGGAGTGATATTTTTAATTATTCTGAATTCCTGTCATAGCGCTCATGAATGACACTTTTAATTTTAATGTAACATTCAAGTACATCGTCGTCGTCATTGCTTTGTGGCGTGGAATTTCTTATTTTTCTAACTCCATATAAATTATAGCTTTGAAACATGGGTTGAATTTTTAGTCAGAGTTAGCAGTTATGGAAATCAGATTTACAGCGGTTGTGGTGCTCAGTTTTCTTGAGTTAAGCCTATTTCCTGTTTCAAGTAACGCTCAGTTTGAGTCTGCTGTTAACACGGTGATGAAGAGTGGGCCTGATTCATTAAATTTGAAGGATCCTCAAATTATCACTCTTGCCCAGTTAACGAGTGGATCGAGTTATGGCGGTCCGCCGGTCGTTGGAGTTATTGCAGACAAAACCATGGCACCGTTCAATCGTACGGCTAAAACAACGACTCCTTCACCTCAAAAGTCCATCGACGTAGCTACAAACAGCAGTGCAGGAGAGATGCGTAGAAGAAAACGTCGAAACATGAATTTGGATTCCAGTAATTTTAATTTCAAATATCCGAAGGCTTATGGAACAGTTCGAGGGAGGCCATCGCCATTATCGAAAATGGAAACGGTTATACCAGATGCGACAGCAGTTTTTAAATCTGTGACGGATTATCATTCGAAAACCGAGTCCGAGGCTTTAGCACGTCTTCGAAAATTACTAAGAATCGATGCAACTCTAAAAGATGAATTTTCGGGTGGAATTTTGTGACATTCAAGCGTGGCTTGAGTTTTGACAGCATGTATCATGTACCCGATAAAAAATAGACGAAGAGTGGAGTATAATAAAGTTCCGTTTAGTTAAACAACTGTTTAATAAATTCAGAAAAGCATGTTCCCTTGTGTGAAAAATGTTTCTCGATGTAGCTCGAAATGAACAGCTCGACCCAAGCATGTAACATTTCAAGAAATAATCCGCTGCTCAGCTCACGATTGCCACAATTTATTTCGAATATGTTGATATGCTGATACGCTTCCAGAATATGACGAACTGAAACTGTGTTTATTACAGCCTCAAGTGAGGCCTAAATTTTTGTTTTTAATTCTAATTATATATATTGAAATTAGAGCTATTTTACCCCTTATTTTTATTTTAGTACTAAATCGTGCTAATTGTACGTTTGCTCAATATACTAGAATAAATAACGCCTGAAACTTAAACGGATTGCGGTGATTTATTCTCGATTAAAAAATTTGAATCGATATGTTCGATAAATCAAAAATGCCTAGGTATTTACAAATGATACCCTGAACAATTGTATCCGTGTTATAAATACTTGAAATTTGGTAAGATTCAGTACAGTACTTGCACGGCACTCGGTTTTTTCTTGCTCTCCAATTCCGTATCGGTAGGTGTTGTTCATCTTTCGTCTGATTTGCTAAGACTATGAGGAATCTAAGATGATAACAATGGAAAGTGGCTGAGGAGTCCGAGTAGTGGAGAAGAAGGCGGAATGAGTAATGTGTTCACAGTCAGAGATCTCATTAGGCGTAATGACGGCCCCCGCATCTCTCCGCGACACAACAACAGACTTCAGGCCCACATGACTGCCTGCTATCTTAATTATAATTTCATTATTATTACATTACCAACCAATACAACTACAACTACAAACATTTCCTTGTCTCTTCAGCTCCAAAAATTAGCCCGTAACGGGCATATGAATAAAATTAGCTTATGCAGGACCCATCTATGGGCCATACGGGCCCAAATAATCCGAGCTCTTGTTTAAAGTAATCTGCTGGTCACTGCAGAATTTTTTAATTTGCTGGATCCGATTTCTATATGCTTCAGATTTTAAGCTATTTATTTCAATTCAAAAAGTGCGATGATTTTGTCTGTACGTCTGTTCGTGGACTTGCCGGTTTCAGATTAATTTTGAGATAAGGGATTCAACACTGTCTAATTCTAATTACAATTAAATTATAGAATTGAAACGTAGTATCACCAGCTATTTGGATTGGCAATCTTCTGTCTGAGTTTTTGGCGTCGTACTGCCGTGTGCCGTACTTAATTTTAATTCAAAAAGTGCGATGATTTTGTCTGTACGTCTGTTGGGACTTGCCGGTTTCAGATTAATTTTGAGATAAGGGATTGAACACTGTCTAATTCTAATTACAATTAAATTATAGAATTGAAACGTAGTATCACCAGCTATTTGGATTGGCAATCTTCTGTCTGAGTTTTTGGCGTCGTACTGCCGTGTGCCGTACGCCATGTATTTTTACAATATTCCAAATATACCGCAGATGGAAGCGTCTTTTGCTATCTTCTGCTCATGCTAAGTCCTCGCCTCATTATATTAATATTATCACTGTGAATCTTGAATTTGAATTAGAATCTGCCTAAATTTCTTTCTATGTATTCTATGCTTTATGCATTCTCCTAATATAATTTGCCTTGTTGTCTCTTCTGGCTGGCGTGGCGAAACCCCCGCCAGGAGCCCTACTTGCCATTGTTGTTGATTCACAAGAGTACTTCTCACACTTAGACACGTCATTATTATAATTGGCAGCCTATGGTGATCTGCTGAGCTGAGATGATGCAAGGAATGAAACTAAAATAAAAACATATTTGCATCTGGTCTTATTAGTTAGGCTTGCTACTGCGATTAAATTGGGATTCTCAACTCCAACTGTTGTTTGAATTACGAATGATTATGTGTACAGTATTTGTGTGGATTACAAAGGGTGGGGGTGGGACCTTTTGTGTTTTTGGTACGTATAAGATTTGCATGCATTTATGAAGCAGAAAATGTGTTTACAATTTTCTAGTTTTCAGCTTGTTTTTTACAAAGGGTGGGGGTGGGACCTTTTGTGTTTTTGGTACGTATAAGATTTGCATGCATTTATGAAGCAGAAAATGTGTTTACAATTTTCTAGTTTTCAGCAAAGGAATAAATTTGGACCGTCGTCAAACAGACCAGGCTTTCTCCCTTAACGATAGATTAACAGACTTTTTGGACTTTTCGATCTGGGCATGTTGTTGAGGGCGGCTGTGAAGGAAGTGGCGGGTTGGCGATGGATTTGACATATGAGAGAGACAGTGGGCTCATTATTCACACGATGATATGTTGTAGAGCCTCATTTAACAAAAGCATGGGAACTAGATTCGCCGGGGTTCTAACGTGTATTAATGGAGCTCCTTCATCAAAGTCAACACGAGCTTCGGCTCTTCCAGACTCCCGGCCGCTTTTCACCACACTCAGAAAAAAAAAGTACTGAAAAACAGGCACCAGTCGTAGATACTATAACGACGACGACTTCAGAATAGTCCAAAAAAGCTTCGTAATTCTTCAACACATGTGTTAAGGCTT
>VNWX01003381.1:0-10403 GCA_009869905.1 Ceratophysella communis | reverse complement strand
AAGGTTATTACACCTGCTGTGGCGACAGACAGACAGACGGACAGACAGACAGACAGACAGACAGGGGCATCCTAGTAGACCTTCTGGTCTACAATGATTCAACTGGGTTAAGTTATTAAGTAACCAGAAAGTCAGACAGACTCTTGCTAACTTAAAGTCGGTTGTAAGTTGCAGTATGCTGATGGATGATTGATGATATTCACGGGACTAATCTTTTACAAATAAATCAATATCATGTGGTTAGTTATCCGTACAAAGAAGCGCAAATGTCCGATAAACAAATTACGCGCACCTTACGACGCCGTGGAGTGGAGGACTTTTTTATCCTCCATGACCAAAACCCCTGATATTGCTCATCAATTTGAGCTAAACAGTAGTTTAAATTTTAGTAACCCAGATTAAATAGATGACAAAATTCGTGTTTTAATTAATGAGTTTAAATCTACGACACCTTCAAATGATATGAATAAATTGATCCAGCAGCATATTTTTTTTAAAGAAATCCGTTAAACCCCGGGATAAAATGCCTTACGAATCAGAGGAGGGATTAACGATCTTTTAAGTTTTTATTTTTTAAAATTGTACAAGCCATGCCCTGTTTTATGCATAAAATTGCTGTTTATATTAGTGCATTGGAGAACCGGAATGCAGTAGACTCGCCTACAAATGCAAAACAAATTAAATCCAAAATTTCAATGAAATAAACCGCTCAGTGCGGAATGTAATCAACTCCGCAGGCACAGCGCCAGTGACCTCTAGTGACGTCAAATGTAAATCAATTTCCAGTCGCAATGTCGGATGTTATTTACCAATTAAATTTAATCTGCTTTGAATGTCGTCCTCATCGCCCGAGCCCGGGGAACACCGGCGGCATATGGTACTAAATTAGAGGCTCCGCCAGAAGAGCAGAGAAAAATGAATGGGAGCGAGAGAAAAGACCATAGGTATAAAGTGAAAAAGAACTTCAATTTCCATTTATTGACATTTTGCAGTTTCAGAACGGGTTATACGTAACTATTTAAATGCACAATTGCAAGAATAGGTAAACTGTCACTGCCAACGTTTAAGGCAGAGTAAGTTGCAAGAATGATTTGACTTCGCTGAGTGAGAGACCACCACTTCGATTTGAATCGAGTATTTGAGAAATCCGACGAGCCGTTTCTAGGGTCATATAATTTCGATGGGCAATCGGAACGGTAGCATAGAATTCCTGCAAGCTGAGCTCGCCATTTCCATTAGTATCGTAAGAACGAATTTCCGCCAGTAAGTCTGCGTCAGAAAGAAGACTTGCAGCTCGCTTCCAAAGACTTCGCTTCTTGACTGCCGCCGCTGTTGACCCAAAATCGACAAAAGCCATGAGTCCAATAACCATATGATCAACCTGAGATCTGGCATTTTGGGTAATGCTTTGATTACAGAAGAATTGGGCTAAAATCATTCTTTTAAAAAAATACCGATATTAATATCTCTTGGTGCAAATGTGAGTCGGATTGAAATTTACCATAGATTTGCAAATAAAAACCCTAAACTATTTTTGGCGTACCTGACCTGAGTAATTTTGATTATGTGTTCAAATTTACAAAGTGAAACCACGCAAACTTTAAGCTAGAGAATCCTGTTATACATTTCCAATATTGAAATCGAACACTTCTTCCTTTAGTACTCCTAATAAGGAAATGAGCACTTGATTTAATTAAGTTCAATTTAATACTAAGCCCTATAGTTGGGCTCATAAAGATTGCTTATGTTGGCCTTGAAGTAGGTACAATGATAAAAAAAATTGCATCCACTTTCACAAATTAAATTGAAAATGGACTTTCTAATGCCATTGCGTCATGCAGAATGTTCCCAAACCGCAGTCCAATCATGCTTTGAACTAAATAATCAGTTTTAAAAACTTTTTTTACAGAGTACAATTTCAAATCAACACCTCAACTAATTTAAGAATGAATAAAACCTTGAACGAAAAATTTATTTCTAATTAATATTAATCTAGTAAAGTAACACGCTAAATTTCTTCGCATTATAATCTAAACTTTTCATATATTCGAGAATGCTCATTGATGACGGTAATTAATGCCTGAAACATGATATGAAAACTGAAAGCAGGTCGCAAGGCTGAGAAACGTTATTGTGTAAAGTAAATTACGGGTTTAGATTTTCCTAAATGTATTATATATTTATGTACAGGCGCGAACGCAGGAATTTTGAATGGGGAGGGCTCGAAATTTAGGACCTCAAGATATCTAGTGTAAGACCAGTCTAAAGCTTCTCTTTCTGATTATATGACTATCTAGAACGGCATTTTTCTTGACTAAATAAGCTCTGCTTCGGATATTTGTCTTGATACTGCACTGAATCAAGATTTTTCAGGTCGCAGGAGCAAAAAAAGTGAAAATTTAGACCTAGTTTGGAGTAAATTGTCATTTTTGGTAATTCCAAGAGCTCAAAAGTTATAATTATGTATAAAACATAACAATCGCGCCGAAGGCGCCAGGAAATTTTGAATAACTGCTCTAATTTTGGCTCAAAAATCGCAAAATTTTGTATATTTTGTCCGGTAATGGTGGGGGGGGGGGGTCGAGCCCCGGGAGCCCTTATGTGCGTCCGCGCCTGTTTATGTACGAGCATCACAAATTTCTACTGTAAAGGAAAATTGACGGCATCGATATCGATAGGAAGAAACTTCGACGTTGAAAATTTTCAATAATTTGTACTGGATGAAATAATAATGTTTGGAATATTTGAGGATTGTTTAGCCCTCACTCTTGCGCTATTCTGTATCTTCGGAATCAGAGCCGTGTATCTGATTGTGAGTGGTGAATCTGTGCAACTAAACGAATTTAACTTTATGGTAACCCGATTAATATAGGCCAATAAAAGCCCGAAAGGTTCCGATTCTTATAATGGCGTCACTGGATAGCAAAATTTACACGCACGGGCTCCTAATATTGCTAGTAAGCCCAGCTAAAAGTCTGAATTACAGCTTCCCAGGCTTGGAGTTTTGCGCGTTTAATTTAGTTCACTTATTTCTAGATTCTTTGTCCAGGATAGCAGTTTTTGGACTGATGAGGAATGGATGTCATTTCACCAATTAAGCAAGGATGGGCGATTTCATCGCAACGTTCATTCCATAACGGCGAAATTAAACCAAGTTTATTCTCTAAAGTTTGTTCAGTGAATATTCTAATCGACTTGACAGGAAAATGTATGGATTATAGTTTAACAAATAGTTTTGACTATCGGGTTAACAATATTAAAAACACTAGACTGATTCCCGATCGTTGATCGGGTTCTCGGCTTGCATGAACCGGAACAAAAATTAATTACATCAAAAACATTGCAATCCGTTACATCAAATTGGTTCTAGGTTTGTATTGTATTAATCGGAATCAGTGTGCACATGGGCTTTTTTTAGCAATCTCAATATGTTGACTACCGAAGTGACTCAATTCTTTGCAGCAAGTATCAGAAACCCGGATAGATGAATGCTAATTCAACATTCGTAGTAGATTATATTTAAAATATTGTTCCATTAATCGGGTAAATGTGGTAATGCTGATCAGAAGCAGCCATCTGTGGTCTTGGCCACCGATAAACCAAATTGACCCGTATTACAGCTCGCATATAGGTACTTTCTTCAATCTAATTTCTAATGTGGTCAGCGAACTGCATACCTACCGCAGTTCTAATCTGCATGCCGCGGTTTTAATCTGTGTTAGTTAATTAGCTTAAAAAAAGTACTGTAATAGTTGTAGTTAAAAAGCACCTAAAAGTAGATACCCAGACGGTTCAAAAAGGCGTAGGACATCGAGGTTAAATCCATTAAATTCAAGCCAGGTCTGACTAATTCACGTTGACCAGTTGACCAAGCAGCTTATTGTCAAACTTAGCTCAAAATGCCATACCAATCGGAAGAGGGTCTGACGGTTTTCTATGTAAGTTTCAACACATTTTTTATACTTTAATGGTTCCATATGGCCAACCAGCAAAGAACACTACCATCATTTTTTAACATTAATGTTTTCAATTAGATTGGAGAACCAGAATGCAGCCGACTTGCTTACAAGTCGAAAACGAATGAAATTCAGAATTTCAAAGAGATAATCGTTTCTTGCGATGCATCTTCACCTTTTCAAGATGCTGAGTTCCCGCATGACGACACAAGTGTCGGTGGACTCGACCTGTTTGACACGGCAAGTCAAAATTATTTAAGTTACAAGGACGACGGATGGGATGGAACAATTGCATGGATTCGGGCCAAGGTACGATTACGACAATATTTCATAATTTAAAATTCGGTGTAAATTACTTTTCATTATTTGAAGACTGATTATGCAGGAGTATATCGCTTCTCAAGCCAATCCTGATCGAGTTACCAGTGACGGAGAACCGTCTCCCGCTGACTGGGAGAATGCTGAGCCAGTATTCGTTGCAGAAGGCTTGTCTCGCATGGACGTCAATCAAGGACAAGTTGGTAAGCGAAGGCTTTCTTGCCTAATTTTGCCATTAAATTCTAAATTGTCATAATTGAAAGGTGACTGCTGGTTCGTCTCGGCACTCTCTGAAGTCGTTACGGACAAGCGAATTGCCAACTTCATAGTTCCAGACGATAACACAAGCAATAATGATTCAGGGGCTTATCATTTCCGGTAAATGCTAAAGATACACGTTATTTCTGTTAACCCGAGGCCTGTACGCTCTTTGTGCAATTAAGGTTCTGGTATCGCGGTCTTTGGATTGACGTCGTGGTAGATGACTATCTGCCTGTAATGCGAATGAACGGTGGTAATATCACTCTACTGGGCAATGGATTGAAGCCTGTTAACGGAAAAGTGGAGCTCTGGGCAAATCTTGCTGAAAAGGCTTATGCAAAGTACGTTTGAAAATAATTATCGTATTTATTATACTCCAGGTCCAGGAGCAATCATTATTAAACTGCTACGTGTATTACAGGCTTAACGGTTCTTACAACTCCATTGACGGAAATCAACCTCGATACGCCTTCGAAGCTTTGACCGGTGGAATTGGTGAATACATAAATCTGGAAAATGATAAACCTCCAGCCGAGTTATTTGAGTATCTTGAGGCGACGCTCTGCAAGCGCTCTTTCGTCGTTTTTTGGACTTCGGATGATTCGGTAAGTTCACAGGGTAGCTTTCGATATCTAAGTAAGCCGTTATTATTTAAATAAATCTGTTTTCGCAGCCCCATCAGAAAGACGGTGAATCCAAGGGCTTGCTTTACAGCCATGCCTATGCTGTGTCAGGAACAGCAAGAGTTCACGACAAAGGCTCGGAGATCAAGTTGGTCCGGTTTCGCAATCCGCATGGATGCTCAGAGTGGACTGGAAAATGGAGTGACCAGAGTAGCTCGGGGTAAGTTTCTATTTTTTTTTAAATTCTCGAATGCATTTGGTATATGTCAGGTAATCTGATGCCTTCACAATAATATAGCGATCGGTTTTCAAGTGCATGGAATACGTGTTTCGCAAGACGAAAAAGAAGCCATTGGATTAGTGGCCAAGGATGAAGGCGAATTTTACATGTCGTACAAGGACGCTATCAAGTATTTCTATCAAATTGATATTTGCTACTGGATTCCACCCGAAGAGATGAATCAACCGGGTTCTAGAACTACAATGCTTACTTTTCATGGGAGGTGGAGCAAGGCGGACAATACCGCTGGAGGACAATGTTAGTGTTACCGAGGCTCAAATGCGTTACTTAATGAATCATCAAATTTTAATATTAGGCCTGGAGTGTTAGGTCATTGCATATCAGAATTCACGTCTGCAAAGAGCATTATTTTACACTTTCAGCTGAAATTTACAACAACCCTCAATACACGGTCGACCTAGAGGATGACTCCGGAAAGGACGTTACAATGATCATCAGCATTCTGTTTAAAGCTGGACTAAAAGATGAAGAACCGTCTTTGGGCGTTGTGGTTTACCCGGTATTTAAGTGAAACCTATTATTTATTAGCAGAACACAATGTTAACGATGGTCTTTACGCTAAATCAGGTCAAGGATGCAACTTTAACGGCACCGCTCGACGAGGCATTTTTTGATGAAACAGAACCGATTCCGAATCCAAACGAGGGTGAGTCTGTGGACACTCAAGTACTGACCAATGCAGTCGGCTATGTACTTCCGCCTGGGAAATATGTCATCGTTCCGTTTCTCTACGATGCTACAAAAGAGGAGGATGCTGAAAATGAGGTTGAAACTGACTACAATGAAGAAGACGCTGGCGATGATGAGAAAAGCGCGGGTGATACCGCAGAAGCCACTGGTGATGGCGAAGAAAAGGAAACTGCGATCACGGAAGGCAGTTTCTGTCTTCGAGTTCTTATTCAAAAGATAATGGTTTGATATTAAAGTATTTTGCTTTTAAGTCGAAATAAATAATGCAAATACTTATGTCAAACTGAAAATAAAAACCTAATAACTTTAATCTCTAACAGAGCAAATACTTAATTATCCCTGCATTTCTCATTAGAGAATTCGATTTATGCTTAATAACTTTTATCAATAATGAAGGTACATAATCATAAAAAATAGTAATTTCTGATATCAAAAGCGTCTAGTAAAAAGAAGATACCCGAATGCGGCAAGTATCGAAAACGATAGCTGCAACAGAGCGAACTTCAATTGATATACTAAGAATGCAGGAAGCTCAAATACAGTTGCAGATATGTTTCGTCGAACTATTGAGCGCATCCTTATCTGACTCCATCCCTTGTGTTATCGGCATATCAATAAAAATACAAACTTGAGAGCGTAAAATTTCGCAATTTACATGACGTGTCCTTTTTGGAGAATTGGACAACACATTCCAATTCGAGGTACACTTGCCGCAGATCAAATATGTGCCATGTCCGATTTCTAAACCACATGAAACCTAAACCGCTGACGGAATATTTCAGAAACAGCTTGGTGTAGCATAATCTACAAACAAATCATTCTGCTCAAGATTAAACCAGCATTTTGGAACTATGCTCACGTTCAAAATGTTAGTGCTTGTATTCGAAAGCTTCAAATTTAACTGGCAGGTTTAGGTTAAAACACATGCAAGTGCTTATGCTGCTGCATAACTCATTTTAATTTGCTTTTGATCCACCCAAATATTTCGGCATACTCGAAACGTGTTACAGGATGAATCTATTTACAAAGCAGTTTATTATAATTAGCACAGAGTCACGGTCATGGGAGATTTTTTATCTGTTCTAACTTCTAACATGTGAATATAAAAAAAATCATCAGGAATGGACAAGCCATTCTCATTAGTAATGTAAAATTACATAAAGCTTTTGCAAACAATGTTGAAAGACGCAGGTACCAAAAAAGCCCCGTCCCGTGCAAACACTTGAAAACTCAATCGATAAAAGCCATTATCTTATACTAGTAGGTTAGTAAGCACAATATAATCGATAATCTTACTGCCTCGACACCCGATGCCCGGTTATGGATATTTCCATATTTGGTTCCAGCCTATGCTTAAGTAATTGGCTATATGTAGTTGCTGTCCAGGGCTTTACACGGTTCCATTCGGTTACACCTGGATTCAAAAGGCCTTATATTTCATTTTCTATCAGACGCTCCTGAATTCTATTTTAGTGCATGCTTCTCAATTCATTGATGAAGGTCAGCTTGATTAGCTTATTTCGTAATTAGTAGCGACAATAGGGCGTCTATCATAGAAATCTGTATGCTGTAGAATATCAGCGTTAGTCAGCATGGAGTCCAAAAAGGGAAATTCTGTAATGGACCTCAACACCGAGCCTGGAATCAAAGACACGTATGTATACTTTGCACTTTGAGCGTTTTGCTAATACTACGTACTTTAAAACAATAATGCCTAATAAGAAATGCTTTCTTTTCGCAGCAAAATTAAGAAAGATAAGAAGAAAAACAAGGAAAAAGATGAGAAGGTTGAGGATAAGCCCCTGATCCCACCGGTTCCGTATTTCAGCTTGGTAATTTTATAGTAGTTACGAAGGGTTAGGTTAAGCCCTGGCTTGATTGAAATTGTTCTTTGCATGCAATATTTCACCGCCCATGATGCACACACATCCGTTTGTTTTAACTGAGAGTATTTTAAGCATAAACCGAGCATAATATATTTTACTCTACAATTATATTCAGTATCGATATGCCACTAACTCGGATCGGTTTCTACTCTTCGTGGGTTTCTGTGCTGCAATGGCGGCCGGTGCTACTCTACCATTGATGATCGTAATATTTGGTAACATGACACAATCAATGGTAAATCAGGGATCAAACTACGCCCAGGATCTTTATTGTGGACGAGAACCGGACCGGTGAGAACTTTTAACTGCAATACAATTCAAACAAAAAAACAGCTTAAAAATAAATGGCGGATTGGTTCTCAGAAATGCCACAACAGAAGATCCAATCGAGTTCGACAAGAAATTGAGAACTGATCTTGTCGAAGAACTCAAGACCCTGACAATCCAAATGTCAATTG
The DNA here is from genome assembly GCA_009869905.1 of Ceratophysella communis. Classification (NCBI taxonomy): domain Eukaryota; kingdom Metazoa; phylum Arthropoda; class Collembola; order Poduromorpha; family Hypogastruridae; genus Ceratophysella; species Ceratophysella communis. The sequence goes on along the minus strand of VNWX01003381.1, from coordinate 1,910 downwards.
TCGGTATTGCGGCGTTTTTACTTAATTATATCTACATGTTTACTTTCAATTATGTAGCGGAGCAAGTGGTAAGTAAAACAATACGTTAAGAAGTAACGCAAATTGAACTCATGAAATTGTGTTGTTTTATATTTCTAATTTATCTCAGGTCCATAGAATCCGTAGTAGTTATCTCCAAGCTATGTTGCGCCAGAATGTTGGCTGGTACGATACCAACCAAGACAAAAACTTCGTTTCCAGGATTGCTGAGTACGTCAAAATAATTTGAATATAAATTTAAGCGTATTTTAAGAACGGATTTATCGAAATTTTTTGTTGTTCTACAGCGACCTGGTCAAAATTGCTGATGCGATTGGTGAAAAGGTCCCTCTGACCATATTTTTCACTGCTACAACGGTAGCGTCCTTGATTACAGCCTTTTTTCACGGTAGGTCTTATCCATAGTTTGCTTAATTGGTACCCAGTCTAATTGCCGAAATCTCGTTTGCCGAAAAACTTTAATTTCGCGCAAAAGCAGTTCTCGTTTTATGCGTTAGATGATTTTGAATATTGCTTTAAATAAATAGGATGGCTGCTAACCCTGGTCGTCCTATCAAGTGCACCCGTCCTTGGAATCGTGACCGGTGCAGTAACAGGACTTATGTCCCGATTCGCTTCTGTCGAGCAGCAAGCCTACGCGAAAGCTGGAAACGTTGCAGAAGAAGCTATTACGAATATTAAAACTGTCATGGCGTTCGGTGGAGCTGAAAAGGAAATTGCTCGCTATCAAGTCGGTCTAGAACATGCAAAGGCAGCTGGGAAGAAACGCGCTTTATTTTCCGGTCTGTCCATGGGAGTCATGTGGTTTGTCATGTACTGTAGCTACGCTCTGGCTTTCTGGTATGGTACAAAGTTGATTCTTGAGGGTATGGACGATGCTTGTCAAGGAATTGAGTCAAAATATGGTGCTGACAAACTCTTGATTGTGAGTTGGACACACTTATTATTACAAAACTTTTCGAATGTCAATCGATTTGCAGTTCACCATGCAACTCTTAATTTAAATTACAGGTATTTTTCTGTGTCATGATGGGAGCTTTTAATATGGGCCAAAGTGCATCTTACTTTGAAGCTTTTGCTTCGGGGCGTGGAGCTGGAGCTGTTATTTACTCTGTAATTGATCGAGAACCAGAAATCGATAGTTACTCTGAAAACGGGAAGAAGCCTTCAAAACGGTCTACAGGAAAAATTTCGTTTCAGAATATAAAGTTTTCTTACCCGTCTCGGCCGGATGTACCAATAATGAAAGACTTTTCACTCGATATCCAACCTGGCCAAACTGTGGCCTTAGTAGGTTAGTAAATTACAATTTTCGACAGTAAGTTAATCTAAGCATCAGTGCTAGTGACCTTACTATGCTTAAATTTGATATTTTCAGGCCACAGCGGTTGCGGAAAATCAACATGCATTCAACTCATTCAACGGTTCTACGACCCAATTAGCGGAACTGTAAGTATATTGGTGTTATTTTAGATACGATTTAAGAACTTATATTTCACATAAAACGCATTAGGTCAAAGTGGACGACATCGACGTCAAAGATCTGCATCTGGGTTGGCTTCGCTCACAAATTGGCGTAGTCTCTCAAGAACCAATTTTGTTTAATACAACCATTGCTGAAAATATTCGCTATGGACGCGAGGGTGTGACGTTGGAAGAAATCGAAGAGGCCTGCAGAAAATCTAATGCTCATGCTTTTATTTCAAAGCTGCCATTGGTAGGCCTGTAATTAATTGCATTAAAATATAGGGTAGGCAGGAGAGTTACATTAGAAAAATGCTCATTTTTTAATTTTTTTTAGCGTTATGATACTCAAGTCGGTGATCGTGGAGCCCAGTTATCTGGAGGCCAGAAGCAGCGAATTGCAATTG
>VNWX01003380.1:0-10404 GCA_009869905.1 Ceratophysella communis | reverse complement strand
TTGTGCTCGATTGAACTAATCTCGAGGCATTCAGGGCTTTACCAGAACGCCTTCTTTGGACGTCTGTTATTGTGCGTGTTGAAATTGAAATATATCATTAATCATCATCTTTGTAAAGAACAGTTCTAGTCTGGTCTTGACTTTGGGCTTTACTATCACTTCTGGCTTTGAACTTGAAATCTAATCAATTTACTGAATGTGCTGGTGTTAGTGTTTTGGTAGCGGGTCAAAGACTTCTTGATGCATCAATTGCATTAGGTAAGAGGAATTAAATAATTTATCAGAATCAATCATATATGGGCATAAATCCTAATGCCATTTCTCTAATTCAAAATATTCTAATGCACTTTGTTATGTACTGAACAACTCGTTCATGAAGTAAGCCCTTAAGTAATTGATACAGATTACTGAATCCATTAATAATTTTATGATCGAAAGCCTTCCTATTGATAAGTCAAACTGAGGCTCATTATCCTTGCATTTGTGAAGTGGGAAAAGATGTAATCCAGTAGCTTCCCAGTACTAAATCCTAAATCTGACCCTCTCTGTACAGAGCTATAAACCGCTGAGATTCGCCTATTAAAGCACAGAATGCTCTAAGCTGAACTATAAAAAGCTTGGTTGAGGTTTGAATACTTTTTAGCTGCTCATTTGGGAATTACACTTAAGCGAGTGAAGATGAGAAGAAAAGTGTGGATTGAGTGATTGGTAATTGAGGAGCCCACGAGAGTATTAGTGGGATGACTAAGTGGTTCCTGGTGGGCGGCTGTATAGTGAGGCACGCACAGTAGTGTGCTGAGTGACTGACTGCAATAAATACGATCCGAATCCACCGAGAAACGGACAGTAGTACGAACATCTCTCTGTTAAGTGAAAAAGATCTCCTGGGTGGATTTAATGCGTATTCTGCGTACGTAGACGTAAGTATCATCATTCTCTGCAAGAAGCAAGAACCCGACTGAGGCTTCTGTTTTTCTTTACTCTAACAGCAGCAACGGGAAGAAGCACGAAAGTTCGGGTCGCTAGAGGAGAAGCCCCTAGGAGAGCAGGGTGAGACTTGGGCTGGCTTTGGGTTTATAGCCGGATTAATTTAATTGGGATCTCTCATTCCCTCGCTGGCAAGATAAATACGGCCATTTTAACTAGCATTTATCATGATGAGATTAAAACGTTACTTGGGGAGGCGTAATGGCCAGCCAAGAAGAGAGCCAGAAGCCAAACTTATAATCCATCCAACGCGTACCGCGTACGTAATGTAATTAACAATGGTACAGTGCGAGTTTCGGTGTAACGGTGGCTTAGCTTGAAATAGGATTATGCTTGCATAGCTACGCAATATTTGTATTACGGGCCAGTATTTTTGTAACTCATGCAAAAATTAATGGGCTGAATTTTAAGCGTGTTGTAATTTGCCTGACTTGCACTGTCACTGTTTCGTGATAATTTGAATTTTTTGTATAAATTCTGCTGATTGATGCGTATGAAAGCTGTAATAGCAAAATGCCGACTTTAGAAACCAACCTATACAGATCGACCAGTCAGTCTGGTTTTCATCCATCCTTCACAAATTGGCATAATTGGGACGAAGCCGTTCGAAACTTCAAAGGATCTAACTGATGCTTCCATTTCCACATGCGGTTAAGTACGAGTAAATGAATTTGTTTGTCCTGTAGGAATTTTTTAATAGGCCCAAATACAGAGCAGAGAAATTCCTTGTGTTAGCGATTTACGAGGTCGATTAGTGGAATTCCACAAATTCAGGCGGTATGTGTACATGTATGCGTCAAGAACGGGGTAAAAAATTGGTGCCTGTGCAGCCGAGAACTGGCCTGTTATTCCAGAGTAATGATCTCGATCTTGTTTAGAGTCTGATCTGTTCGATTCTGCTTAGTTCTGAACATACGAAATGCTCATCTTCAGCATAGTAACCCAAAATTAATTAAGCATTCTAAACTGAGAATTTATAACCAGATTTATCTCTGCGGGACGAATTCTTCTTACTGCAAATATTTACATTGAGTTCATATAGGCTATACATTTTGGAAATAACCATGCGGACTAACGAAGCGAGTGTTTCGATGCAGATACTCGTAGTGTGGTTTTGGTTTTGCAATAAAATAGACCTGCAATGCAGAAGATACATACTGGAGCAGAAAATTGCATAAGAATTGAGATGAAATGTGGAACTGGGCTGTAAAACGAAATATGATAGATGATAGCTTTTCCGAGTTTCATGCTCCTCTGCTTCCGTTTTTACTGACAAACAACTGAGACAGTGGAGCAAGAGATGTTGGGAATAAAAGAAATCGGAAAGGCGTTATATTTTAAATTGCAAGCCATCTTCAGGGCGTCGTAGCTGGATTGGATTCTACATCATTCTAGCCCCGAAATATTAAGTTATCTCGTTATCTTATTAGCGTAACCTTCTAAAGAAACATGCGTAACGTTGCAATCAGACACGGTGTCGAGCAAAAATATATTGTTTGTTGTTCACTTAAATATTCCGTATTACAATGACACGCGTCATCTTTTACGTTGGCAAATATCCGCGACACTGAGAATTGTCTTCTGCGCGGTTTTCCCTAGATACCTACTCACAATAATGCATTAGAGAAGACCTTCCAGGCTTTCTCGGTTAACAGCAAAGCAGGCCTCCAAAGGTTCATCCTTGTTTGGCGTTAAGGTTTTAGTTTTAGTTTCGTTTAGATAAGGAGTAGGATTTCTTTTATGAGTTTTTGGTTTGATAGCTTCCAGCCTCAATTCTAGAAGATGGGCTTACATAGACATGATGGAGAAAATCCTGTCGCAAACTAGGTACCTCGTAGAAGCAGCAGCAAAATGCAGATTGGTTTCAGGGAAGTTTCATATTACCACCGAAGAGCAGAATAGATTTTTTGATAGACTTAATCTAAGAAACAAAGCAGCGTGTCATCTGCAAGACGGAATTTGTCACTGTTTAAGAGGGAAGGCTTGACAGCACTCTGGGATCTAATGATAAGAATGCCTGGTAGCCAATTTCAGAAATGGGATTTTGATGTTCTCACGTGGCTTATAATGCTATTACTAAAACTTTAGGAATGTTTTAGCTCAACAAAATATCTCATAAATGCTTTAAATCTTTCTAAAAAATATCGATAAATACGTATTCAAATTTTGTAGCTAAAAATCTAGTAATTTACCTACTATTTAATAACGCTAAGCTAGGCCTGCCATAGCGCATTTACGCTTTCTCCACCGCTATGCACTGGAGAAAGTAAAGCCGTTAGTTCGACCCGAGCTCTCACGAAAATGATTGCTTATCGACTTATGAACCACACGGCCTATCATAATGTTCCCACTTAGCCGAAAGAAAGGAGAAAGCACGGAAAAAAACAGAGCCATTTAGCTGTCTTGTCGGCGTGTCTTATGAGCTCCTTGGTATCATTAGCCTATCATCTTCGTGTTATGCATTTCATGCTATTTGGAAACCCGTGCAGATTCCTCTAATGCCATTACCATGTACGGGAATATATCCCTAATTCCATTACGCTATTCTGCCTGGGGCCCATTACCTAACGAACCGTTCCCTTTGTACTTTCTCCTGAAGAAAGTCGATTAGGCATGTTGGACCATTTTATTTTCACAATAGACTCCCGTTTACACTCTCATGAAGAGCTGGATGCGGCTTTTGTGTTTCTCCGTAAGAGCGTGCATGGTACTGTTCAAAGGCATTCCTTGAGCATAGCTCCTGTTCTGGTATTTGACAAGCCTAACCAGTGGAATGCTTAATGGGACTAAACTATGTTGGTTTTAATTGTTTGGAGGAAGCTCATCGTGTCATTGGGTTAAACTACACATAAATGCCAACTTAGCTCATTTGTTGACATTTTAAATTCTACTCTAACTGCCGTATTTAAAGTGGGCGGACAGTCAAAATTTAAAATTCGGAAGCCGTTGACACATGGCCGGGATAAGGCGTGGTTGTCGGGAGTTTTTCATTCTTCCACTTAGTTTCAACAACATTAGAGCGTACTTATAACATTTGAATTCAAAGTCGGCACTTTAGTTTTATTTTACTTCCTGTATTTACTTTTTTTTGGCTCTTGAGCCGATGCCAAAGAGAGAAAGTTTGAGGCTTGAGGAGAAAAAAGCTATTTTCTTCTAGCGTCGTCTCGCTCTTGGAAAATTCAAGAAGAGCTTTGTTGTTAAATCCCGGTTGATATTTATCTTTGTGTGTGCCCAAGGGGTGTCATCGCTCCGCTTATTCCTCCTTTTCACGTACCCAGTGTCACTGGCTCCAAGCTATAGACGCTTCACCTTCTTCCCTCTCCCCTCTATTTTATTATAAATAGATGGGAGCAATTTATCTATAAAGCGCTTTGGATCTTCCCTGATTCCGCAGATCCAGTTTTAGGCTGACTGCGATTTTCTAGTGTCGTAGACGGGGTGGGACAGGCTTGAGACGTTTTTGATACATCGTTGTGAGCGCTGCTTCTTGGGAGTTTTAATTTAGACGTTTCAGCTAGCGATTTTATGCTAATTTATAATTTTAGCGATTTTTGTACGCCAAGGCTAAATTAGCTAAAGTTGTGTATCTTGAATTCCCGGATTCGTTTCAAACAAGTCCTCAATCGTTGATTTCGTCCAGTATTACACGTACATAAATCCGTATGTTTGCAAACAAGCTTCCTTATTACTCATTTAGTATTTAGAGACCGAAGCCCCGCTTATCGTGAGCTAGATAAACCTCGCTTTATGCAAACTCATGCATTGCAAAACGAGGCTAAATCCTGATACGCCCAGCCTCATTCATAATTTATCTCAAATCCAGCCTTTACATTAAAGCGACGTTACGCTTACGCATTACGCTCCAAATTAGAGCAAATCACAGGAAATGATCTGGAGAGCCCGCTGGATACCCCATGGGGCTCCACGACACATGTATGCAGTCAGATCCAATCACACATATATAAACTCTGTGGCCCGAAAAATCCAAAATCCAATGCTTGTGTGTGTGTGTGACTCCCTCGAAATTCCGAATCCCTACTGATACGCCCTGATCTATTCACATTTGAAATTTGAAGCCGGTCAAGCACCAGAATACGAAAACCAAGTCAAGAGAAGGGAGAGAATAGGGATTTAGAGTTGAGGCGTATGGATATTTGGACATTTTTTCTAGATGGACACTTCGGACTATGGAAATGTCCGGGTCTTTGTGAGTGTGCTTGGAGATGCGTTTACAGAAATCAGAATTGATAGTAGTTGTCTCCCTGGAGCTTTTCCTTTCACATGGAAAAAGATGTTCACATTGATATGCACACACTGTATCATGGACAGGCCAGGCTTCGCGTTCCAGGGATAAAAGTTGAATGGGATTTAGACGAACCATTCAAAATTCAAACATAACAAAAGCGATCACGAGTGCAGAACATTCTCTACCGTTATATCCCTTTAATAAAAACTGACACTTCCATTTTTGGCATTTGAGTTACGATTACGAGGTTAGGTAACTATTGTTTGGCATTGAGTCTTATTGCGACGTCGTAAAATGACAATATCCAAGTTTTCACACGCATACTCTACTATTGTTTTTTTGCTATTCAAGAGTGCAGTTTGGTACTTTTATGACGCGTGAAATTTTAATTGGCAAAACCAAAGTTACAATAGAAGTCTTTCTCGGTTTGACTACGATAAACACTGAAACGAGCGTTGGGATTGAGAAGTGAGATAAAGAATGTATTTTTGGAGTTAGTCAAGCTAAAATATAAAAAAAATCTTGAAGAGACACAAAGGCTTATTCATGCGATATCTTTCAGCTTTGCTATGTCCTCTGTCTTATTCCGAAAGATAGGCTTAACGCTGAGATGCTGTTCATCTCTGTTCCATTCCATCTCTCTCTTCAGTTGCCGTTTATGGAAGAAAAGGCGTAAATTACCATTTAAACTCTTATTATAGTCATACCAAGTGTTGTTGGTTTTTATGGTGGTGCAGAAGAAAACATGCTTCTTCTGCATTCTCAACGTCACCTCTTTGTCTCTCATCTCTGTCCCACGGGGTAGTTCAGAGAATCCCTCTCTAATGAATGCAACGCTTTGGAACATAAACATAAATATTTTGGAAACGATTTAGACAGAAGTAAAAACAGAACATAAATTTCCAACGTGCACTTGTGTTGAGAAATTATTCGAACTTGTCGGTTGTGGTTAAATCAGTCAACAAAGATTTTTCATTGATAATTTAATGCTCTGAGGTTTTAGTTTCAAGTTTCAAGTACAGGGTTCTTTTATTGAAAAACTTGGTTTCTGTTATTATGTATGTTACGGATAAAGCTTATACCCAAATTAGATTTTCTCAACTGTTAACAAATTTTGTATTTATCGAATTTAGGCATTTATTTTAAAAACCAGTCAAAAATTCAGCATATTACACCTTAAAAGTCGCTAAAACGCTGGCCAGTCTTAGGCTCAACCTCATCGATTAATTCACCCAAACCCTATATTTTCATCAACGTCGAACATGCTAGCCACTTGTACCGAAAAACTTCAAACTTAACCCTAAGTGAATACGTGCTCAAGTATCCTTCATCGGTCCAACTTCTGTAGAAGTGTATTGAATATAATGGCTGAGGTCGAATTCTCTAGTTTTCGGTTTGGAGGGGGTTTTTGGACACGAAAACAGCGGCTCTCCGAACCGCTTCTGGGCTGGAAAAGACAAGTCTCCAAGGGGCAATAAGTTTGATGATAGATACAAAAAGGCCATATGCGATTACATTGAGGGATGCTCTGCTATCTGCCTAACCTTAACCTTCCTTTGAGAACTATTTGTTTTTCTGAACAAGGGCTTCCATTTGACTTGAGCTTGTCTTTTGGTTTCTTCCTTAGGTTTTCTTCAGCTGTTCCGCAATTCTCATTGATGATGAGCTCTCCGGCGAGACGTAGCAGCACGTCAGGGACTCAGGGTGGGAGCAGCAGTCGGTCCGACTTCGCGTCCGCTCTCAAGAAATGGAGTGCACCCATTCCACCTGTCCTTCTCAGGAAGCTCGGCCGTGTTCCCGACTCTCCCTTGGGAAAGGTGAGTGACTTTCTCTTTGAGCGCCACTGACGTTGACAAAAATTAGTTTAGTTCCCACCCTCATGCTACTCAAGAGTTGCACAAACTTTGGAAATTGCACAGACAGTACAACTTGCGTCCAACTAAAAATAGTAACTCTAGGAAAATTCGGGTTCTGGAGTCACCACGCAAAAATTTGGCATCTGAATTATCAACTGAAAAAAGCAAACATTTTAACGAACTAAAATTAAGGTAAAATTCCGCTTCAAAACTTGCAACTTCTTAAACCAAAGAGCATCAAGCAATAAATTTAGCTCATCCCACTATTTTATAACGACCATAACTTTAGCTGCGCATCATTAGCTCCATCAAAAGTTCAAAGACTTTGAAGACTTCTGTGCTCAGGGATTAAGTGGAACTCATATTACTCTCGTAATTCATTACCACCCCTTACATCTGCATATAAATCTATGAAAAAGTTGAAGAGAGTCAAGCCTAATTAATACGCTACCTATAAAATCATGCCATCATCCATTCAACTCCTTAAGACCTGAGCCGTCAAAAGAAGGGCAGAAGTTTTTAATGACATCCTAATTTTTTCACATAATACTTGAGACAAGTCCCTGAGGAGAGTTTTACATTTAAAACGTCATGTCAGGCCAGTCTGGAGAGCGGCTCTTTCACAAACTTTGCGACAACATTATACTCCTATCTTTTTATGATAAAGTACTTAACTTTAAGTTATCACTCCTTTTAGCCAAATCCAATGCATTTTGGGAGTGGAGAGAAGGGAGCAGGCAAGGCAAGGAGCTCGAGGGGTGGAAAATCAAGAGTGAAATGACTCTGAGCATTAAAAGTTAAGTTGGGGTGGCTTCGTCTCTCGTCTCTGCCCATAAACCATTCATTCACTTTTCATCAGAAAAAAAACGAAAGAAAAAACGCCCAGCCAGATTCTCTGTAACTTACTTAACTACCGCTACCGCGACTCTTTCGTTTTTGTCTTGTGTGATTTAATCGGAGTCAATGTGGAGGGCGGAGGAGGAGGCGGACAGGCGGAAGTTATAAAAACCAAGCATTTTTGTAGCCCAGTACCTCGGAGTGGGGAGAGCAGAGATTTAGGATTTCGCCAATGGATTTCGCATGTCTTTCGGCTGGAGAAAGCACGATGAATTCGCGAATTTCCAGGCACATCTTGCCAAATCTGTTTATTGGCTACAAAGGCGTCTGTTTTTAAGTAGCTCGTCACAATTTTGCAAAAACCACAGCAGGAGACCAGATATGTACCAGGATGAATCAAATGTTTGACTTGTCTGGACGGACGACCAGAGAATTATTGCGCTGCGTATGATCCATAAATTATAAGTCCGTATTTGAGTTTTCGCAACGAGCAGTTTTATTAGCCTATAAACATTTTCGCAAATAAATGGCATTTGGGATCTGGATCCCTGCTTTGCGTCTGGACCAGGGAGATTTCACAGACTGCTGCTGGCGAGACGCGGGGGTTCGTTTGTTCGTCACATTCACAAATTCCCCATATGCAGTTGGTTCATTCTGAATGATGATCATAGAAACGTGGCACTCTCATTTACGAGGAAATGAGCAGCCGTCAGAAAGAAGAACAGAGTCGCACCAAACAAGAGTGATTCACATGGGGAAAGTTCGCCCTTCTCCAGAACGCGACGACGAGCGGCAAGGAGTGCGGAGAGATTTGACGACGTGCTGTTACTCCTTTATTATGAAAAAAGGCATGATGTGAAATATGTAATCCATTACCTCTCCGACTTACCCAGCCTCGACTCCCAGCATCCCCAAAAGTTTACGACTCCTGGAAATTAGTGTGTTGATGTCATAAGTCATAAAGTAAGAGTGTATTATGTCTCATGTCGCGAGGGGGTTCGAACTCCAAATTGCATTATGGTCTGTGATACTCTCGCCTTTTGATCCGAGCTGACGGCTTAAAGCTCAAGAACACTTTGGAATTAAAGCATTGTTCACTCTTTACGAGCTTAAACCAGGATTTGAAATTGGCAGGAAGTGTCATAAATCTTAATTAATAAATTCTGAGAAACCGTGGATCGGTAACTGTCTGCGCTAAATACAGTAGCATGGAATCGGGTTATATTTATTGGCGGAGCGACGATTCCACTTTCGTAAATTTTGCAATGAATAGATAGGTTGACACAACGTGGTACCCCTCGCATTTTGATTTTGTACGAAATCAAGATTGCGATTTTTAAAAAAGATTCCAGCGCATTGCGCCTAATATTTACACAAAATCGTAACAACCATTTCAAGAATTGAAGGACTGAAGGACATATCTGCTATCAACTTTTTGCACACTGCATCGCTCTTTCCGGTACTCTCAAATTAAATCTTGTGCTTGAGAAGCTCAGAGGCAAGACATGAGGGATGACATGTGTAGATAAAAGTGCGTAAGAGAAAGACGGCGTGCAACAGACGCATTTCCCGTGAGAGATTATAATGGAGAAAAAAACTTCGAGAAAAGTGCATGCGGAGATCGATATGATAGGCATAACGTATTAAACCGCGCTCTTTTCTCGTCTTCGTCTTCTTCCTTTTCCTTCGTCTTCAATTCTCGTCATCTGGCCCTGCCCGTCTCGTTTCTTCTGATGCCCGTGTGTGTGTGATGTGTGATCCATTACTGACTGCAGTTCCTTGACTTGATGACATCTCGAGTTTTTAGTACAACCATTCGTCAATCTTCTCCCTCTTTCCCCCCAAAGCACAACATGCTCAAGAGCCACTTCACAAAAACGTGTGTTTCCAAGTTTTTTGCACTCATTAACAATGCATTACATTTATGGGTAGGAAATCTCATCACAACTCATAACTTGGAACTTCTGTGGTTTCGGAAAGTGCTCATAAGTTAGTATTTCTTCTCCCCTTTTCAACACAAAATGTCGTTTTCAATGGTTACGGGGCAATCCGGTTAGGCAAAGTATGCCGCGACAATTTGGGAATATCGTTTTATACCGTATAATTGATACATTTATTTGGCATCATCTTGACTCTGTGCTTAAAAAAGAGAGAACTGGTATTGTTTTAAAATTCGAGATTTGCATTTCTAGAGCTAAATACTAGTGTACACAAAATTTGAGCTTCTAGATTATTCTAAATTAAAGCTTAAATTAAGCTTAAATTCCAAGGAAAATCCGAAATCGCAAAGCTCAAAGCGACAGCGCTAGTTACCAGTTGTCGTCGAATTCCGATTTTGAACTCAAGTATGCCAAGTCAAGCAGAATAATTTTCCTATGAATAATGATGATGAGGAGAGGGGGGACAAAAGAAGCAAGCACCAAGAAGTCAAGTTTAGTGGTAAATTGTCAGAGTGACCCCAGCACTCTCTCACTCCAT
>VNWX01003379.1:0-10405 GCA_009869905.1 Ceratophysella communis | reverse complement strand
TCCCTTCAGCCTTCGAACTCGAAATTTGGGATATTGAGCCTTCCCTTCGCACTCGCACTCAATGAGTGCTCGCATGCCCAAATTCTGAGCCTTCCCTACAGCCTTCCCTTCGAACCCGAAAAAACACCTGCCTTCGCCTTCCAGTCAGCCTTCAAAGCCTTCCCTTCGAAGGGAAGGCGCCCATCTATGCTACTAATTGATTTGATACCTATAAATCGCTATACAAATTCATATTTCAAATTCCAATTCTTGCTTGCATGAAAAGCTTAAAGAGTGTTACCGGTTCAAAATGTTTTCTTGTTCATTTATGTACTTGCGTTCATTACCTATTATATGTCACAGTGACCCTGACCCTGACCCGCCCCGATTCCCAAAATCACAGAATGACCGAGATTGAGACCAGAGAAGAGCCAGAATGATTTAGCTGAATTTCTCCTGTAGTATGTCAGATGTGCAAGGCTCCAAATTGCTCCGGTCCGTAAGCACTGTACTGTAAAAGCTACGATATTTCGTGCGTACCAACACAACTTACCGGATTTTATACTGGAGTAACCACCCAATACTAACCCTGCAGAACCCGGCATGCCATGTTCGCCGGAATACGAGTGAAAATGTTTCCAGAAAATGTATGTGCCTCAAAAGACACTATGCACCCCCCACCAAGGACTGGCAATCCCCGCCTTTAGCTCAGCCCAAGGCAACGCAGCGTGAGCATAGCCGTGTGTTTTCTATTAGGGCGTGGATTTTGCTCAACTAAAGAAGCCGGGAGGTGAAATTAGATACGATTGAAGGAATGATGACAGGCAAGTTTTTGAAAACTTGAAACTGAAACCGAATTGAAGCTTGAATTTGGATTTGCCGATTGTCAACTCTTCATCGTTTTGAAATTAGTCTCGTCAGTTGTTGGACTGAAACATGTTTCTCACCAGGTCAGAGTACGATCGAGGAGTCAACACCTTTTCACCGGAGGGACGGATTTTCCAGGTAAGTTACTCATTTTAAAGTTACGCTATGCTGTATGTATGCTAATAAATAAATAACACGTAAGATTAGGAAATGCCTAGATGCAAAATAATTTCAACATTGCATGAAGTGCTCACGCGGCGCATCGCGCATCATGTATACACAAATATGAAAAGTATGTATTTTTAAGCAGAAACTCGTTATAATCAATAATGCTGAATGATATTTTTACTTGCATACGCTGTGCGGGGTGTCAGGTGTTGCTAAAAGCTGACTTGTCTAGGTTTTTCGTCAAATATGTCTGATGGATTATGGATGCTTGCAGCTTGATATCTCTGCAGTAGCGCAGCGAGTACTGACAACTGACAATGCTGAAGCGTTCGTTCAGTATTTCAACTTCCAGCAAAGGTTGGGGGTACTCGCAGGCTCCACGTCTACTGTCTACTTTGATGCCCTAAAACACCTAATTTCTTGAAAGTTTATCCTGGCGCCTGGCCTGGCGGTCACCTCTAAGCTTTGTCGCTGAAAAAATTTGACCAAAAGCACAAAGTCATAAATTTCCTGTTAAACGTTATTTGTCAGACTCCCCATGCTATCTGACTCTGACTGGTAGGTGATAAAAGGTTCTCGATTTTTGCTTTCGAATTCGAACTTCGCATCGAAGGATGAACAACCGAGATTTTAAACCAAAGATTAAGTAAACTTTTTCTCTGTGTTTTTTCTATAAAGGTTGAATATGCGATTGAGGCTATCAAGCTCGGTTCAACCGTCATTGGGATTTCGACAGCCGAAGGAGTAGTGTTGGTTGTCGAGAAGCGAATCACTTCTCCATTGATGGAACCAAGGGCTATTGAGAAGATTGCTGAAGTGGACAAGCATGTTGGACTCGCTTCTTCCGGGCTCACTGCTGACAGCAAGACGCTCATTGACCGAGCTCGGCTTGAATGTCAGAATCATTGGTTCACCTACAACGAGGGCATGGGCGTCGAGAGCGTAGCTCAAGGAGTCAGTAACCTCGCGATTAAGTTTGGAGATGACGGAGACGGTGGGGAAGACAATGCTGGAGCCATGGTAAGAGAAAAGCTTGGTAATTCTTTCAAGTTCCATTCAAGTACCTTGGCGATACTTAAAGGCGGTTTCACAAAGGTGTATCGCATTTTCAGAGTCGTCCATTTGGAGTAGCTCTACTTTTCGCTGGAGTTGATGAACAAGGACCTCAGCTTTACTGTATGGATCCATCTGGAACGTACGTCCAGTACGATGCCAAGGCTATTGGATCCGGAAGTGAAGGTGCTCAGCAGACTCTTGTTGAGATGTATAACAAGGTAATGAATGCCACTTGCAAAGTTCATTAAACGTTAACAGCTCATTTTTGTAGATGCTTGGTTGAAAGTGCTTATAAACTCACAAGGAGGATCATTTATCGAATTAAACGTTCTGGTTTTGACAATTAGTTTCGGTACAAAGATTTCGAAAGGGGGAATATATAAATATTTAATTATATTAAACTGAAATGAGTTTCACGCCAGGTTTAGACTGCTGACTCAAGACAGTTTATTGTGATGCTGTTACAATTTGGTATAGTTACTCTCTATGTACTAGTGTCTGTAGAGCTTTACGGGAGACTAAAATATTTAAGTATAATCAACCTCGTATTTTTAATGTTTGACAGTCGATGACGCTAGCTGAGTCGATCAAGACGGCTCTGACGATTCTGAAGCAAGTGATGGAGGAGAAGCTCAACTCGTCTAATGTGGAAGTGGCCGTGGTCACACGAACCTCACCCTTCCACATGTTCAACAAGGCAGAGGTGGAGGAGGCTATTAAGGGAATTGCTTGAAAGCGACATTATTTTCAACTCAACCTCTACACTAAACACTTACTAAATACAGCTTATCTTGGCGTAGAATTATTCGTATTCTAAAGTAAACATCTTTCTTACACAACTATATTTGGAATAAAGGTCTCTTGGAGACTTGAATTGTCAACGAGGACCAGGAGTTAAGGGAGTCATTCATGAAAGACTATAATATCCATGCAGGCATAGGCAGTGTAATTGAGTATTACCTTAAGGCCGTGTTTTTGAAAGAGCGTTCCCGCTAAGTTGTTTGTACCATTGGGCAGAAACTATTAGGTTACTGGCCACGGAAAGCGTGATATGAATTTATGTGGATATTGGAATCGTAAGCCAGATAGCAAACTGTGAAACTTTCAATGTAACGCTGCCGATTTAACCTGTTGTGCGGGGTAATCCTTATCGTAACCTAATATTAATTACCTACGTTAAGCTAACCTAACCTGACTAAAATAATTAAATATATTCTTACCTAACAGTTCTGTGAATATTTTATGACGTTACATACGGTACAGTAAGCGTTACAATGAAAGTTACAAGTGTCCCATCTGGATATGGGTTTGTACTTTTGACAGTTTAGCTTTAGCTTAGCGGGAATTTGACTTTGAAAAGCACGGCCTTAATCGTGACAAGAGACTGGGGATGCAGGCAGGCGAACAGGCTCTTTCCTCTCTAAACATAATTTCAATCTTATTCAATCACAAAGTCATTAATATAATTTATGTAATATATTTTGTTCCTTAAGGTATAAAAAAGGGGGGATCACGTTATTTCCATTCCACGTTAAATCACTTTTTATTTCATTCGACGTTAAATCACGTTATATTATTTGACGGTAATCACGTTATCATTTATGACGTTAAGTTTCAGTTTTATGATTTTATTTGCAAAAGGAAAAGCTTGAGTTTTTATCGTCCAGCGAAAAAGGTGGGAGAGTGGGTCAACGTTATTACAACATTATGTTGGAAAGTACGTTAATGTCTATAATAATTCATTTGTATAGGTTGTCTTAATAAATATTTTTTATTTAGAGTCTATAGACCGTAGAGAACTGAGAGGCGCTCGGCCAATTGTTCCGGAAAACCGGCTGCGATTGAGGTCCAACAGTTGCTCTCGCTCAGCTGGGTCTTGTAGCCAAGTAGAATCTGAAATTTTTCAAGAAAATAAGTGATGTTAGATTACAGAATAAACATTATCAGGCACTGGCAGACTGTAATAGCATTAACAAAGTACATACATACTAAATACACGAATAGAGTAACAAAGTAAACGTTTCTATTTCAGAACTTTTCATAAATATTGCTCGTTTAGTGATCGACATTCAAGATTCCGAAACATGAATGCTCTGCCGCCCCAGTAGTGTTAGCGTTGCGTGTATAATGAAATGTTTCACTCGAACTGCGATCACTGCGTTAAATTATTTTCAAACAAGGCCTATATTCAACTGATAAGGGTTCCATTGCGAGCAGGTTATGTTAGTTGTCGAACTTGATTGACAAATATATCTGAATTCTAGTACCTGGAGTCAAATATTACGGCTGGGGGTGGGGGGTTAAAAGCGTAAAAGTAATATGAAATGTTACCTTACAGAGACCACAACGAGTGCAAAACATTACATTCCAGACTACTACTACGTACAATAGACAAGATAAGGAAATAATACTGAATTCTTCTTCTAAAATACTTAGTTATCGGCCTGAACACAAATTGAATAGCAATAATATCATAATTCTGTTGAAAATTGAAACGAGAATTACTTTACATACCTTGATAAACATTTCCTTCAAGTCGTCCTTTGGGGTAGTCCAACTAGCCACGGCGTCACAAAAGAAGATGAAATCGTTCAGAAGTCCACTAGGGTTGGTACTGATCATCTGACACATGCCACGGAAAGCCGAATCCTTCTCCTCATTGTCCCGAATGTTTCGGAGACTCGTACACCACTTTCTTGCAAATTGTGGCAAGCTTGGAGCCACTTCATTCGGACAAACAAGTCCAAGTCGACCAATAGTAATAGCAGTGTTTTCGAGCAGCGTCTTGGGCGTCGATGGGTAGTTGATGATGAGGATTAAGTTGTTTAGGACCAGTGGGCAGTAAGGTGACATTTCAGCGCCTGCAAATTCCACGGAACGAAAACATGTTATACGGTACTCGAATCGGATTTGGTGAAAATGAGCCGAATCCGCTTACCCATTTTAATACTGATCTCTCCGACAGCCCAGGTAGCATTGTTACAAACGGAAATGAATTCCGGATTGAGATTGAGTCCAAGAATGGGAATGAACTCTCCAACGAAGGGCTGAACGTTGCTAAAACAGGCCTTCGTCAAGTCTCCAAGCAGTGCAAAAGAACTCTGGCGAACCTCTGCCATGGGATCTCCCATGCACTGGTAAAGCAGCTGAAGAATATTTGAGTTGACCACAAACTTCTCAATGAAAGGACCCAGGCCTTCAGCCAGACCTGAGAGCAAGTCCAGAGCCACAATCATGAAGTCTTTATCCGGGATGTCAAAGTTGCTCGAGTGGGCTGAAGCAACTTGTTGGTTCTGGGTCTGTTCAATGAGACTCACGCAGCGGCGATACACGGGCTCAGCATAGGGCAGGAAACCTGACTGAAGTGCTGTAGCGATGCTTGACAAACACTAAAATAATGTTGACAATACCGGTTATCCAATGCACTTATAGCCAAAGCCGAACAAAACACAATAAATCACTGAATCTGTACCTCTAGCAATGGAAAGAGATCCTTGTCTTCATCCTTGAGTCCATTCCACTTGTGAATAAGTGGAGGCATGAGGAGATTGATATATTCCTCTTTGTTCAAATGACTACCGACTGAATCGGCCAAAGTTCCGATGGCATCGTAAAGAATCAACAAATTCTTGTGCTGATATTTTCCGAAAGCGAAGACAAGTGTCTCGAGAATAGTTCCTAAATAAGGAACGAGCTCAGTACAAGCCTCTTCTTCGAGTGTGGCAAAAGCGCTGCAAGCCGCCTCTTGAACCCGTTTGCTGCTATCAAGGATTCTGCTGAGAAGTTCCTTCATGAGCGGCTTGAGGTAGAAATGATTGGGCTGAGCCACGATCCAATGGGCATAGCGTGAGAGGGTCCAGCACGTGATTGAGCGGATAAGAGACTTGGGTGTGGAGAGGGTTTGGGTCAGGAAAGGAATCAGTTCAGGCAAGTGTGGGGCCATTCCCGCAGTACATCCTAAAATCCAAAATCGAATTGATAATTGATATTTTCGAGGATTTCGCGTTTCGTACCACAAAAAACCTTTGAAAAATACATAGAAAATGCTTGATTCGGCTTCGGCTTACCTTCAGCAATAGCACCCAGAGCTAGGATACCACTTTCTTTAACCTCCCATTCAGAATGAAACAGAGTTTCTTTAAGTATCGGCAAAAGCGTTGGCAAAAGATCTTCTCGGAAAACATTGGCAAGTACATCCAAAGCTGCTGCACTGCATTTTCCTAAATAAAATACAAAATTATTACGTTAAACAGAAGCAAAAACGCAAAACCATTTATCTTGATGGCTAAACTTTTGGAAATATAAATTATGTCACTCACTTAAGTTCCAGTCTGAAACACCGCCATCTTCTTCCACGTCTTCTTCATCTTCCATATCAGATCCACCACCGCCAGACGGGCCTGCACGTCGATTTTTATGAAACCGCGGTCGAATGTCTTCTTCTCTGTCTGGAACGCCTTCATCCCATTCCACATCTCCTTTGAGGAGAATAATATCAATCTCCGAGTACTTCATGCCTTTCACCAAGACAGGAACAATTCGATCCAGAACTGGTCCAAGAATTTCAACGCAGATTGGTGTTTCTGCGAGAGTCAACCAGAATTCACAGGCCTCTAGGGCTACACTGTCATCCGTGTCCTGGGTGCGGACCAACATGTACTCAATGATCGGCTGCATGTGCGGGAAGAGGGTCTGAAGTTGAACGTCCAGGAGCATTACGAGAGCTCTGCATATGTGCTTCTTCACTTGTGTGTCCTCGTCAGTTGCCAGATGGAACAATGACTGCAAAATAAAACAATTCAAGTTGTAAAATATTTAATCTTAAACTCATACATCAAATTAAGGGGAAGGGGAACCGATGCTAGACGCTAGACCAACTATTTTTAACATTCTGTCTTTCAAAACGAACCCGGTTTGAGGGTAATCGTAAAAATATAAAATCGAGATGAAACAAAGCAGTACGTAGGGGTTTTCAGTTAAAATTAACTAAATGGGATGAATACATAGATAACAAACTGCACTTTAAATGACTTCTGCATGCACTCACCCCAACAAAGCTCTCGAGATTCGACATGAGAGCTCCTGATTTGACGACAATAAATTGGTTGACACAGGCAATCGCATGAGACCGAATGCGCGGTGATGAGTGATTGAAGAACTGAAGGAACTTTGGAATCAAAATGTTGAGTGTATGACTTTCCTCCTGGTCCAATTGCTCACTAGAGTCTTCACAAATTTTCTGTAGTGCCCCGAATGCACCCTAAATTATTGCAAAAATGACATTTGGAAACGCAAGCGTTACTGAAAAAAATGTATTGCAATTTCTTACCTCCAAAGCATTAAAATCTCCCGAGTCGAGCATATTACAAAGACTAGGCACGAGCTCGGGCCAATTCTGAATTCCACCTTTGCTGTAGCATGTCGTGATGAGGATACCAACTGTGGCCCGAATTAGGGAGCTCGGATCAGCCAAACTAGTCAAACACTCTGCTTTGATTAAGTTGATTGTGGACGCGGGTAGAGTTTCATAATGAAGCTTGAGATTGTTCTTCAGAATTAACCCCGCTAAAGAACGTGTAGCGTCGTCTGCAAGAATAGCCGTTTGTATCAATATTAGTGAAACATTTAGGAATAAACTCAATCCGTATATAAATATTTACAAAAAAGTGCATAAGTACTTGAAGAACGTTCTACTTACTGACATCCTGTACATAGTCCACGCCACCGCCCCAAACCTCTTTGCCTGCAGGCGTTAACTTCGTGAGAACGAAAATTAAATAGTTGTTGAAGTCGGAATACTTTGATAATTCCTCCAATTTCTGAAAAAAAAATGCAACATTAGCTTGTAGTGGCTTTTTTAATTAGATCACGAAATACCGGACATTGAATTTAACATCTGACCTCAATCAAGAATTTAGAAATCCTGCTTTGGCTTTAGATTACGTGCGCTAATAACTTCCAAAAATACAGACCAAGCCAAACGCTTTTCGATCGCGAAACTCTAAAGAAAACGGTGCATTGCCCACATTTATTCTGTTTTAAATTAATTCCGACATTAGCATAGCTAAGAGCGTTATGCGTCATCATATCATCAGTCATATTTGGTTGGATACAGAGCTGAAGGACTAATACACTGCACACTGGACCCATATCAAATACTTACAGAATATGTCGGTAGTAACTAGTAACTGAATTCAATAATAGTACTGAAAGAAAGGAAATCTAGTTAGAGATTTTAATGATTATGAAGCGTAATCCTAATTTCGAAGTGTCTCACTTAGATCGCAAACTAGTGAAGAGAAAACTATTCAAGGTCACTCCGCAGTGTGAGTGCATGCACCATAGTAGCATTCAATACGTAACACGTAACATAATGCTTTTCGCAATAACACCACACGCTCCAAATTCCGTATAAAGATTTTCTATTCTGTAACACCTCAACTCAACAGTCAAAGTCTTGATGACCTTAACCTTAACATTCTTTAGACCAGTTATATTATTGACAGTTTGTACTGGAGTTGGAGTGTTTAACTTTTCTAGATGCCATGATCTCGTAACACGAACTCATTATTGTAAATGCCATAACAGAATGACAATTAAAAAAATTACTGTACTTGTGCTTGGCAAACGGATACACTTAACACGCCAACAGAACAATGCAGCACTTAAACCTAATCCACAATCTAATTCTAATCAGCTTTTGATAATAATTTATAAGACAGTGTGCAAGGCGCAAGAACCACCGTGCAACCTTGCAGCAAGGTTGAGGTTGATGTTGTCCTACTGGCATTATTATTTCGAATTCTAAAGTTCTTTAGTGATGAATTACGTGGATTTGAATGGGCTATCTTATCAGTTATCATCGTATAATCACGAGTTTTATTTTCCGTTATGTATTGTCTTTGCCAACTGTCTAGGCATAATTAAAATTTAAGACACCCGCAGCCATGGCCATGGCAAATTGATTAGAAATCTATTCTCTACCCTTGAATGAAAATGAATGTCTAAGCTAAATGCTCGTGTTTACGTCCATGCTGCCCCTGCCGTTTCAGTTTCCATTTTAAATTTCACTATGAAACTTGAAATACGTATAGTTCTTAATGTTTCAACTGCACCTGTACATATCAGGACCGTTCATTCAAGGTCAATATCTTTTATGTTGTACTTCGATCCATGGATCTAATGATTTAAAAACATTTTACACAGAGTAAAATTATAGTTCAACCGGGATTGCACTACGTAATTTCAATTTCTATTTAGGCTAGATAAATAAATACCGCATCCGGGCTTAAATAAAGTTTGAATACAGCAATAGTACACCAAGCTTTAGACTAGAGATTATCATCGATCATCTATCCGGTTCCGGTGAAGAAACGCTTGCACCTTGATAGAAGCATGATGTACGTTAATCGTATTATCAGCAGTCAACAGTATGCGTGTAGCAGTATAAAAGCATTAACATAAGCTATAGAAAATGTACTGCACGCGTCCGTTGTACGTATGACGTAGCGCGTGTTTACATAAATTGCGTGATGTGCTGACTGGCTGGAGGTCGAAAAAATTTGCACAGGATAACCATCAATGATCAATATAGGCAATAGGCAACGGGTTATGATTAGAATACGAATACATATAATTTGTAATTACAATTTCCAATTTCCAATCTCAAAACCAGGCACTAAGATTCGGTTTGCTGCCGGCCGGAGCCGGGCAGAGAAAGGTCCATTCACAATGTAAAATTTGAATGTTTTGGGTGGGGACGTGACTTACCTCATTGACGAGTCGTTGAACGGAGTTGTCTGGACTCTGTGACTCTTTGAGGAGCTGAAGAATCTGGCGAAGGCCCTCCTCCTGCGGCGTCCAGGCCGGACTTGGATGCGTCATGCTGCCGAGGTCAGGGAGCTGGGTGAGTTGGGGTCAAGGCCCGTGTGCTTCTTTGGTTTTTGCCAAAGTCGGGTCAGGCAGAGAGGCCAAATGTCGTCGTTGACTTCTTTGGTAAAGTGTGTGGAGGAGACTGACTGACTGGGAGGCAGAGAAGCAGAACAGAGGCAGCAGACGACTGACAGGCAAGCCACCAGACGGCAACTTCAAATTCACACAACCCACAGACCCCTGCACTTCACTAACTACAATAATGCTTCGCCAACTCTCCGGGTCAATTTGCCCTTTGTTTTTATCATTTATCATTTCGTTTCTGTTCTTTATTGGCAATTGATAGCTAATGAACAATGACCTGCATGCATATCACAATTTGGATATCAATTCGATCATCCATCGTCGAATTTATGGTTTCAACAATAAATCTCGGATACCTCCTACTGATTGAGATGCAGCA
>VNWX01003378.1:0-10406 GCA_009869905.1 Ceratophysella communis | reverse complement strand
GAATAAGTGCTTGTCTGCCCAGGGTGACATGCAGGGATCATATATTATGTCAAAACTGTGGATTTAGTGACAGAGTGCTAAGGCAGTACCAGAACGGAAATTCTTTCTAAAACGCCAGTTTTCGCTCGTGCCGCCAGTTGCGTCCCGGCAGTTTCGGTCCTAAAAATTATTGTGTATTAAATTTAATCACAGCTATACCATGCCTTAAAAAACGTTCGAAATTTGCTACCAATGTACGTCAAATGTCCAGTTCCCGTTCCCCAAAAGACGTGGAACTACCAAATACGCGTTCTGTCTGCTTATACACACTTCGAAACGCAGCCAAACGTGGTGGACTAAATATTTTTGGCATGGATGGCTGATTAAAAATTGAAAACTACTGGTCTTTGCTTTGAAGTTTGAGAAGCTGGGCTCGTTCAGCAGACTTCTTCTTTCCTTCTGCTCAGGAATCACAGGGATTCAATAACCTCTTTCATTCAAGTCGAAGCAGTATAGCTTCGGACTCCGATGCTGCTGAGGGCGGCCTCCCACCGGAGACCAATTAAAATTATCTTTGAAATCTTTCACCAAAGCAGTTGTATACAGTAGACTCCACTCGCGGTTTCCCCCCTCCATGATGCTCTGCATTAACTAGCACTATTGTATAAATAACTCTCAGTTTTAACCGGGGCTCCGAGCTAATTAGACAGGCATCAGAGAGGCTGGGAGGAAGAAGGCCCAGCTAATTAACGCGCTTGTAGCCAAAACAAAAACCATCCCTAGCAATCTGCACCCAGCATTTATATGAGAATTCTACAGATTTTCTATAGAATTCCTCATTTACTGAAACTTCGCATAACATGCAATGCCATTGGGAGCATTTTCTTATTCTTTTATTTCTCTCTGGTGAATATAACTTTCTTTTTAATGGTGCATGTTGGAGATGAATAATGGGGCGAGTATTTTTGNATTTCTCTCTGGTGAATATAACTTTCTTTTTAATGGTGCATGTTGGAGATGAATAATGGGGCGAGTATTTTTGAGGATTTACGGCCAGTGAGGGTATGGCCTCCCGGCTGGGATTTAAAAATAAATCTCCAATAAGGCGTAGCAAAGTGTTGCGTGTGTGACTATGTAACGATATAATGTAATGGACCCTGCTGTGTCGAGTCTGGCTTATACGGGTTGACAATTGTGCAAAATGGCGTAGGCAGAGAATGACTGTTTTTTGTAATTTTAATTGACGGCGCATTTTTCGAGGATGCTCATTGGTAACGCGTTTCAGGGAAAAGGCGGATTCAAATCTTTAGAATTTTCATGATAGTCTTTAGTGCCAAGTTTTGATAGGGTTTTGACCTGAGGTCGGAAGGCTATACATGAGCAAACATGACGTCTTTGGAGCCGGAAATAATTGAGTTTTGGCTTATTCGTGAAATTTGCTCCCAAGTGGTTGATATCTTCATTCAAAAATACACCCGATACGCTGAAACTATGGCACACCCTGAATCGTAGTTTGTATTTGAAGGTATTGAAACTGAATCAATGTTTTATGGCATTTTATGGCTCGAATCTGGAAATGACTAAAATCTCCATTAAATTGGAATTCGACTGAAGTATTAGCAGAATAACGAGGCACAGCAGCTTTATTTGAACTCTTAGAATCGTAAACATTTTCTTAGAAGTCTGTCAAGAACTAGGTAGAAAGCCTAATACAGCGGAATAATATATTTATAATGGAGTGCTTTATTACTTGCGAATGTTGGAGCTTATGTTTCTTGTGGTTCTTTCTCCAGAAGTCGATAATGCTCTTTTGCTTGGCAAAAGCCAAAGGTCTCCGTGGCTACTTACTTTCTCCTAGTTCCGCTACTTTATGATCTACTTTTAAAAAAGCGGAAAGAAAACAGCAAATTGAAGTCGAAACTTATTGAACTTTCTTCTAACCAAACAAGAAGTAAAGTAATACTTGAAAAATGTTTTTTTGATGGACTAAAGCTTTGGAACTGCCAGTCTAGCTTCGAGTAACAGAACTCGGGGTATTATGTATGTATAATATGGCACTGGCTTGCCATGGGGCTCTGACTTGACTGCTGCTCCTGGCTTAGTCATTCAAGAACTCAAATAATTTTTTTAAAACTACGACCAAGAGCGCCGAGGTAGAGTGAGTGCTGTAAACGGATCTGAGGGAGTCTGGCTCTTGTAACTACTTCAAGTCTGAAACTCAATACTGTAAAATAAAAGCTACAAGTACAAAAGTATCGTTCATCAGATTTCTGGGCATGAAACTGTTGTTCATGGAATCCATGGCAGTGGTTGAATTTTGAAGTGTTGAACCGTATCGGACCTTTTGTTTTTGTAATAGACTTGAAGAGAGCTTAAGTACCTGCTCGTAGCGTCCTTTTTCAACTCCAGATACAGTCTACTTAAAACCAGGCCTAAAATGGTCAGCGTTACATGAAAAAACTCCAATTAAATACAAGCAGAACTCGGACTCGGAGGCAAGCTTAATGAAATTTAAATTAAAATGATGAATTTTTCCAAGTTTTTGTCAAAATAGTTTGAAATAAGGTCAAAATGTAGGCTGTAAAATTTCATGCTAACTATATATTAATACGTCTAACATTCTTGTACTACAAATATTGCCGGACATGCGTTACCTGTGTCTTGAGACCTGAGCGTAAAAACACTATTCCGGAGGTAGGCGGGCGCCTGGGAATTGACCCAGCAGCTTTATACTCAAACTGCCACACCATTCTGTGTTGTAGTATATGATGACATCAAGTAACTTTTGGTAGGAAAGGAAAAGTTAGGGTTTTGCAGGTTTTCGTAATGAAAATGAAATGAATACCAAATGTGGAGCCGTATAGCATGTAATATGCATGCGTGTGTGGGTATTAGCTAAGGATGTGCTATATTGTTTGAACTATAGCATCATTGTCACCAGCTCAGCATATCTCCGCTTCGACCAAGCAAATAAGCATGGCGTGACCGTATTATTTCATTTCCTATGGTATCTCTGTTTGCGTCGTCCCTTGCATAATCCAACAATTTTCCACCTAGAAGTATTACCGAAACCGAGTAAGATATGAGTCAGAAGTTTTGAAATTTCAGTTGAGTAATCTCCTTGAAAGAGCCTGGAGAGGCAGACCGGAAAGAGTCTCGTAAAAGATCCTGATGACTTTTTAGGTGGGACAGATCGTAAATTATAATTTGTATTGTGTTGAGAATAGGTGGGCTCTTCTGGGGCCACACCCGCGAGACTGCTCTCATATGTGAGGCTTAAGAGCATGGACATATATTTATTATGATAATATCCCTTTTGCCTCAAGAAAACTTAAACTTTCTCCATCAAAAACAGCTTTTAGTTCAAAAAGCCTTTGTAGCATATCATGCAAAACCCCTAAAACCTCATTATGAAACATGCATGCTGGGACAGGGTGCGGACTTAATGTCATTAAACAGTCGGGAAGAGGCTGAGCTAAGAATTCTAGCCCATTATGTGTTAATAGTCTGGAGGTCCAATTAAAAATGTACTCGATTTCCTTTTCTGAACTCTTTTGCATGAATTATCAAAGGACTCACTTTTCTTGTTTATTAGCACCTGCGAAACAACATTTGGTCTGTCGTACGTTAATTACCGCGTGCATCTCTTAAAACCTCATTATGAAACATGCATGCTGGGACAGGGTGCGGACTTAATGTCATTAAACAGTCGGGAAGAGGCTGAGCTAAGAATTCTAGCCCATTATGTGCTAATAGTCTGAAGGTCCAATTAAAAATGTACTCGATTTCTTTTTCTAAACTCTTTTGCATGAATTATCAAAGGACTCACTTTTCTTGTTTATTAGCACCTGCGAAACAACATTTAGTCTGTCGTACGTTAATTACCGCGTGCATCTCAGTTTTGACCTCAAAAACCATAAACAATTATGATGAAACTGAAATATAATTAATTTTCTCACTCAAGCCTTTTTCGGTATTCGCGAGAGTTTCTTGGCTCAGTGCAATGACATGCATCAGCTGATTATGGTTAGGTTACGCAAAGTAAATTGAGTGATATAGGCGTAATGAATGGGCTATGCAAATATTTTCACAGAATCAGTCAAACCTGTCTCACAGCGACATGTGAGTAGCAGCTTGCATACATGGTGTAATTCGTGTATACCAAATAATGTTTATTTATTTGGATTTAAGTGTGGGAGGTGAGACGCTTTTGCTTTAAAAGACCTGATGCCATGAGGTCTTTCTCAGGTCACAATTGTTCAATCACACGTCAAACTTGAAAACATGCACCCAAACCGGTGTCACTCCACATTTACAAACATAATGATTAGCATGGAAGTTTCTATATTGACTGGTTTTGACATATTTGGAGCAGTGTTCGCACTCCATAACCACTGTTTTAGCACGATCGATTCTGGTTTTAGCTGGTGATTTAAGAAATTTAGTACAAACAACTATTTAGAAATCGTTCTGACTGACATACAATTATTTTATGACCATGCCCATAAATATAAAATTATAAGGACACTCAAAATTCACAACTGTTATTGTGAAAATTCTGTTGAAATAGCGTTTTTTGCTTAAATTTGCATGCACATCAAACACCAAATAAAGAGGATTTCGTATTGACTACAGGCCTGGCTCAATATATTAAACGATTGCGTAGGCTGGAGATAGAAGGACTGTAAAATGTGTGATTTCGATTGCGACGTCGTCGTCGTCGGCGTCCTCGTTCCAAAAGCCCTTCGTTTTTCATGACGAGGAAAACCCATTTACTACTTGTGTTCACACTCTCCTGGCAGTAGTAGTTTCTCGTTCCGAATCCGAAAGCTCCAGTGAGTTGAGTAGTAGTGCTCGTAGAAGAGCCTGGAGAAGCAAAAGAAAGCGGAGTAGCTCAAGCAGGTGGTGGCTCAAAAAAACCGGAGCGGAGCTGAGCTTTTCCAAACAGTCGTGGAGTGGACCTCTGAGGGGGCAGATCGTTAGGCTGAATTTACTGAAATAGACCTTATTACGAATTTGGACTTCAACCCGCTCGGCAGTTACAAAACGAGGAAAGCACCCATTTCCTCTATGGACTGACTCCAGGTCATCCCCCAGTTATTTTTTATGAACGCATATAAATAAATACCAAGTCGTAACAGTTACAGACTGAAATTACTATTTTTATTGTGGACGCTATAGTCGGCAAATCCTACCCGGGCTTTTAATGCTTGTGCACTGAGGCATTCGCTCGTAAGGCCCTAAAGTGTGAGTTCCATTAAAAGGTAGTGGCAGCAGGTGCAGAATGACTCTTCCACTCAACTCAGCAGTCAAATGAAGTGGTGATAGATTCATGAGCCGGTGTATCTAATTCTGACGGAGTCTGCTGCTTTCACCAACTTTCTCTCGTACCGGCAGCCCAATAAGCAAAGAGAGCCGTACCATGCTCACATGTATGTATCAGCAGCCAGTCTCCCTGGGTCGAACCTGTCTCCTAAAAGTAAACAGAGAGACTAAGAAAGTGATAATTAGCAAACTCTCGGATCCTAAAGGAGGTCAGGTCAATGTAGAGCTTGCCCGCCCTTCGGCCAGAAAATGTGACGCTCTCAACCTCTGCTCCCGCGTTAGGAGTTTCGAGGAGGTGGATGTGGACAATGAGGCAGAGGACAGTAGTAGCTGTGGTAGTGCTTCTGACCCCGACTCTGACGACTCCTCGTGCTCGGTAAGCGTTAAATGAAAACTTGAATTTCCGTCGGTAAAGAGTAAAGGAAATGCTACGATTTTTGTGACATAAAAGCATTCATCTCGGTAAATGTAACTAAGCTACGAAGCAGTTTTATGACCAGTACGTTGCAGGCATAGTTGGTAGGAAGTAATGGGAGTTTCGTGTATTGTCGAAGTTTCCGATAATTGGCGTTCCATTTCTTATAATCTCCTGTGTAACATATACCCGACCAATTTGCATCCACACAATGCCGGTCTGTATAATGGCTGCGGGGTAAGGCGGTTGCGGAGAGCTGGAAACCCCAGTGGAAGCGTGTAAATGGAGACAAGCCGGAGCGCTTAGTTGTTTTGTCATCTCGCTATGAATGATTTCTGGGCATTGTGTCCTCAAGTCCCATTCCAGTCCTTTGTCTTCTTCCTTCTGTTCCGAGTGTGCAGGAGACAGAAACAAGATTTTCCCAAGAGATAAATTGTTCCCTCAGTTCATTATCCACTGAGGCACTTGTCCTCCACCAGACTTGACGGATACTCCACGTTTACGACCTGAAGGATAAACATGGCCAAAACCGAGTAATACTGCGCCATAGCCGATATGGCTGTCCAAAGTTTAAT
The DNA here is from genome assembly GCA_009869905.1 of Ceratophysella communis. Taxonomy (NCBI): domain Eukaryota; kingdom Metazoa; phylum Arthropoda; class Collembola; order Poduromorpha; family Hypogastruridae; genus Ceratophysella; species Ceratophysella communis. Next base: position 4,112 of record VNWX01003378.1, on the reverse strand, counting down.
TTTTTAAAATAAAGTTTCCATGATCTGTTGAGTACGGTTCTGACCAAAACATGATGAGCAAATACAATCCAGCATATAATATCTGGTACATCTAGGTATGCATAGATTCTTCGAGAATGGAAGTTCACCACAAAACTTCAATTTGTGCAGCACACATTCCGACATACGATATCAATAGTCCAGCTCATTTTAGTGTTACTGCAACGAAATTGTCTGAGCCCATCTTCCCATTTCTCATTTTTCCAAATGATCTGAGGCATTTGCGTGCATGGATGGGAAGGAGGCTGTAGGTTGCTCTTAAAATTAAAATATCGAATCTACCAACGCTCAAGCGTCGCCATCGCCAGAATCTGAAAATTGAATTAGTTCTTGAGTTTTCTTATTAGCCTACACTTGAATGAAATGAACTCATTCTAAATCAAATGAAACCAAATTAAGTCAGTGGACGTTTCACCTAAAAATACGAGATTTAATACTTCTGTATGCTTGTCAAGTTAAGAATTCAGGAAGTTCATTGAAGCATGAGCTTCAGACAGCTATTGACTGATGGGAATAATAAGAAGGTACCTCGTCTTCGTCTCACTTCAGTCTCACCCGATTCCTGTATCTATCCGTAGACTCCTCCGTTATCCGTTACTAATGTAAACACAAACAAGCGTTCACGAAAACTAGGTTTCCAAGTGAAGGAGTCAGTAGTGGAATTCGAATTCCAAAGCTTAACTCCACTTAAGAAAGCACCAGCCGAAACTTTCTGCCCCGATTCATTAGGATAGGACTTTACTGAAGCAAAAAGCAACTGTCGAATCCTAGTTAATAGGGAAGAAACGAGAAGCGAGGTCCCAGAAAGAAGGCTTCATGTGTCCCGTTTCCCGTGTTGTTATGTCACAGTCCCCATGCAGTCAACTACATTCTGCATCAATAGGCTGAAATTGGATCTTTGCCTCGTTTCCCTCCACAACTACCAAGCCTTTTACCTGGTCTCCTTTTCCACGAAACGACGTTGTTCATTCAAGGGAAGATGCGTTTGAGCTATATTAAGTCTACGTATCTTTCTGGCATACTGGGCTGGAAGAAAACGCCTGCTTTTGGGAATTGAGACTGCCATGTCATGGTCACTTGCGTCGTTAAGGAGTAACCATAGCAGTATGGCTCTGGCAGGTAACCAGTGGCTGCACGCTGGAGGAAGTCCGTCACAATATTTTCGTATCAAACACGCATAACCTGGCTTGAATATAAAGCCTCGTGTCACCCTGTACATTATTTGCAGCAGCAGGAAACACTATCTGTCGGCCATTCAACAAGCATTCCATTTGTTTTCATACTCGCATTCACCTAGACTTGGAACGCAAACCATGCTGAACTAAAAAGTATTCAGCCTAGTTTCCAGACAAGAATGTTAATAGAAAGCCGTTTCCGCATTCACACAAAAACTTTCAAAGTCTAAAATTCACAACTATTCGCATATGCCACAAGTAAGTTTTTAACAAGGACAAATGGACTTGTCTCCACTGCCGCCGTTTAGAAAAAACTGAGCTCATCAATAGCTACAATGTGGGTACACAGAAGGCGGGTTGTGGAATAGAATTGCAAATGAGAAGCAGAGTTGTTGGCAAGTCGGAAGGTCCTACTACTTTATGGTGGTCTGGCAGTAATTTATGATTTAAAGTGCACACATGAACACGCATACCTAGTGTTTCAGAGTTGAAATGTGTTAGCAGAAAAACTCGCAACAATTTGAATTAAATGAAGGCAAGGTAATGAAGAGAAACTGTTCAAACAAATCGACGTATGCTCTCTGCCTAGTAATGAACCGAAAGAGATTTCTGCCCACAAAAAACCATCTAATAAATGGAGATGGCAATGATGTGTGTAGTATAGTGCAACTCTTGAGTATTCAGTGGTGCTTGGTGCTTTGGATTCAGCCAGATTAATTATTTACGATGTCGAGATTTCAGCTCTTTTTTTCCCTTTGAGTCGCGCTACTACTTTGAGGCTTCCAGGGAATTCCAGTCCAGAAAATCAGGGCAAGGAAATAGCAACTGAAACTAACAACTAATGATTGCTGGGTGCTTGGAGTAGATTCTATGTTCCAGTTAAATAGTTTTCCCTGTTTCTCATTAGTAGCAGCAACGAAGTCACGTGTAATTTTGGCACGTTTTAAAGACGTGTGGGATTATATAAGCCTGTAGAATATACCTGCACGGCATAATGCTAACTGGATACAAATTACAAGACATCTTACCTCACACGCTACAAGCTAATTAATTATGATTAAACCGACGTAAACTTAATTGTTTTAGCAGCGCGATGTCCAATTTATACGTGATTCTTCCATGCCTAGAAGGAGAAACCTTCGGTCACGAGTTTAAATGCACGTAAATATCAATTTAGTTCTTACTAAAGCCTAGCACTTGGCCGCCGGTAAGCCGAAAATGCAACATAAAGTCAGCCACAACATATTTAAAAGCAAGGCTGCAAAGGATTCGGGAAGATCTAATAAGTCGATGCGTGCCTGAGTGTATCAGGAAGAGAGGGTTTGGGTGGTGAGGCTGTGATCTGAATCAAGAAATCAGCTCAGCTAAAGCCTCTGAGAGAAAGGAGCATATGCTGGGCAGACAGGGAGGCAAGGCGAATAAAAACTGGTGAAAGTTTTTCTAGCCTTTATTGGAGGCTAGGGTCATGTGCCTCAAGAGTGAAAGTCCTCTGTGCTTTATTCAGAAGAAGGCCTCATCACCTCATGCAAAGAGGGCTTCTGAATCCTCTCTGCCTTCTTCTGTCTGACAGATGCTCCCGTCAGTTCCAGCCCAATTTTTGTGCTTTCTCTGCTTTGAAAAAGAAAGCTCAAGGATAGCTATTGTATTACGTGAAATAATGGGAAAGTTCCTCATCAAAAAAACCTTCTCTCGCGATGCCCACTTGAGACGGAGATTAATTCAAAATCTTGATCTTGGAGTGGCGGAGATTATTACTTTTTCACACTTGAACCCACTTTCATATGAAACTCTTTTAAAGCTTTACTCCCAATTTTACTTCTTATACGAACAGAAAACATTTCATTCTTAATTAAAACTTTGTTGGTCTTCCATCAAGCAATGCACTTCACTATCGAAAATCGAAGAGATAGCTCGTGCTATATCCCATATATCCCATATATATATGCTACTGCATGCTATATCCCAAGCACGCTTAGCGTGTAACATGACCATGAAAACCTGCTCGAAGGAATTCTAGCCTCAAAACTTTTTTGCGAGAAAAAAAAGTGCCAGCTCAAAAATCAATTAATTATTGAAGTAGTAGTAAAGTAGTAGAGAAACAAAATTAATCCCCCTGTCAGACCTGTCATTTGTTCCCCACTGACGTCTGGGCCACTTTTTACAAAAAAAAAAGTTTTGATTTCACTGACTAGTTTTAATGCCTATAGGACTAACTCAATGAAATGCGTGGGAAATCAAAAATCAAGTTTAGTAGTTTAGTAGAGTAAGAGTTTTTGGATCGATGCGATCCTAGGCCACAATATGTCATGTTCCACTCTTTCATTATGATAATTCATAGTAATCATATGTGCGTAGATATTCCTTCCTAAAACGTATAATCAGGCCCGTGGTCTCAATTTTAATTCGAACTGAGATGTGGTCCGTCTAAAGCGTGTGTACAAAAACTCACGCAGACTTTGGAAAACAACATCACGTCGCACGTACGATATGATTACAGATATAGTCGTCATGTTCGCTTGAAGCTGGCCAAAAAAGATGTGAAGCCGGTTTGGACTGAAATGGCATTACATATACTTTGAAGAGAGCATTATAATCTCATGAGATGCCTGACTGGATTCAAAAAAGACCAGTTTCCGTCCTCTACAAAATGGACTAAAACGCATTGTTACATGCACTTTACAAGGAAGTCTGGCCCAGGAAGCATTGCCAAAGACGATTATTTACAATATTACATACTTTGAGGGGATATGAAGGACCTCTTCTATCCAAAATAGCCTCAGACACTCGTCTCTTATCAGAGACTCCTTCTGGGACGGCACGGCGACAGAGTGCTCTCTTTCAACGAACAGGAGAAAACAATTAGGCTAGAAAAAGAGCTATAAATCCTCACTCACGAGT
>VNWX01003377.1:0-10406 GCA_009869905.1 Ceratophysella communis | reverse complement strand
AGAATGCTTCGTCCCTCAGGGCACTTCAGACAACACTGGAATATCCTGAATTATATCCGTTTATGCTTCAGAAACCTTATTTTCCCGGTTCAATCGTAAATTATAATTATAAATTCCATATTTTCGGCTTAGCGTCAGTGGCAGAGCTTTTGTAATAGCCCGCTAAATAATATATACTGTCCCAAAAGTAACTACACACATTCGCTTAATTCCAGCTTGGTAATTCGAATTGATGAAAATTCACGCAAATCGTGCAATACTCAAAATACTACAATGGTAATCTGAACTGAATCTATCGCTCAAAATCCGTTAAACCTACCATATGTCACCCATGATGCTATAATCTTGTAATCCCGCATCTAGATTGAGCTCATCCTTGCTTCACGCTGCGTTAGCTCATTCATTAAGGAACCCCCAAAAAATCAAGGTAACCACCAGCGTCCAATATGCCTTGATATGTGTGACAATGACAGTTAAGCGTGCTATTTACAAATCATAAGCTTCTATGACAGTTACAAGCTTATCTGCCCAAATCTTAACGGTGACAAACAGTAGAGTTCTTCGTCGTGGGAAGCGTTGATCTGCTATCCACGCCTCCACGTACATCACGGTTCAATGCTTCCCACGTGTAATCAGGGCGATCCTAATTTGTATCTTGTTCTCTAACTCGTCCTGGCAATCCATTAATTACAGTAATACTGTACAGGTAGCTGTCTGTCATCTCTCTCGCGAATTATGCCTTATATAAGAAGAAACGTGTATTTCGTATGTGGGTGGAGGATGGTGGATGTGATGATAAAGATACGAATCAAAAACCTGATTCTTAAAGTCCATTCGATTTTGACTTCATTCAGACACTACCAGAACCACGGCGGCCTACTTTCTTGAACCGATCCCAAACTCATTATTGTTTCAATGATTAGCAAGCTTGCTGCTGGCTGATGGGTTGGCCATTGGCTACCACCTGCGGCGTATGTGCCTTTTAAATGAACCAGAGATCAGAGATCAACGAAGCTATGGTCATCTGATACCATTTCCTGTATTGGAAAATTGGGAGCTGCTGCTTCTTAATAGCAGGCAACGTTCGATTAATTTGTAATTTCGACGGCAGCCTATCAAATTTGCTACTCAGAATTGTCTGTGAACCACCGATTTTTTGCCATTTTAAATCGTAAAATAAGTATTTTCGATTGATTCATTCATTCCTCATTAATCAGAATATAGAGCATGCAGACTGAGAGGTCGACCCAGACAGTCAGACGCGAACGAGACCGCAACAGCATGATACTTCGCAAAAAAAATATTGATTAGCATACTGGACTGACCGAACCAATTGAGCTCTCTGATGTTATCATATTATGCTACCACTACCTGCAAACATTTAGAACATTGAATAATACTTGCAACCTACAAAATATTGCATAATTGGACGTTGGAAGTGTGTGGTCGTCATTTCGAACGGTACAGGTGAATACATCGTCATAAGTGTAAATTGAACATTTGTAAATTGCAAAGCCATAAGTGGAATGAATGAAGTCATATTAAGCAAATAAGTAAATAAATAAGCCGGATGTGCCGTTGGCCGTACAAAATTGTCTATGCATACAAGATGCGGCATTATTAAAACCATTAGCCATCAGCCATCACCATTAGACATGTGTTTGGGGCGACGACGTGACATGGAGGAAGTGTACACTGAACAATATGCAGGTAATGAGTTGAATTTAAATGTGGCCCATGTACAATTTTTTTTGAAAGTGTTTGTCAATATGAATTTGTGACTAATTGCATGGGTACGCCAATGTAAGCGGAAATTTAAGGGGAAAACCAGGCTAAAATCGAGCTTAACGATGAGACAAATATTACGGGAAATGCCATCAGTGATCCGAAAATACTTACCACCTGCTAGGATTATGCAATTTTTAATGATCGAACAGGTTTCTAATGAATATTTATAATTTATATCTGAGCTCTTGCCAAATCATTTTGTATGTCGATGCCTCAGATTTTTTGCATTTCCTGCAAGTTTAGTGACAGGCAGGCAGACCGAGCGTCTGTTCGAGCCGACAGTCACTCGTGGTTCATTGTGCACAGAATTAATTAGCCTCGTTTACAAACAAGTGCAGGTGACAGGTTAAGTGCTCCTTGCTCCTATTGTCTCTGTATAAACAGAGCTACAATGCAAATGAACGAGAATGAAATTGATTCATCGGCACGTTTTGAGCTCTTAAAGCTCTGCCAACTAATGTCCCCTATTTAGATGAATTGCGTAGATTGGATTGGGCATTCAATTAATAAAACTTAAGATTAGCATTGGCCTAGGTAAAATGGAGTATTTAGAAAGTAAAAGTAGGCTCCTGATTCTAAGTACCTTGAATTTTACAGTGATAAGCGGATTGTATTTAAAGCTTGGACAGTTGGACATTTAAGTCAATGTCATTGGAGAGTAACGACAGGTTAATGACAAGATGAAACTCAACAGCAGCGATAATTTTCATCTTATTTAATTAAGCATATTGGACATGAAATTGACATTATATTTCAAAATTCTTAACTCTGATTTTTCAATCCTCCTTAATGAACTCAGTCTTCAACTTTCCGCTCAAATAATCTTGGTAGGTAGAACAGACTCGGTAAGCATAGTAATCCCAGTCCGGGTTGCCTTTTCTCTGCTGTCCACATCCAAATTCAGTGAGTTGATGCTCGAAACATTTGACTTTGCCTGTATGCGTTATTTTTGTGTCTGGATCGTAGTACTTGTAGTCATAGTCGAGCAAATAAGGTTTTCGCCATTTGAGTCCAGCTCCATATATTTTGCGTCTTGCAACGTGAAAACCAAAAAATCCACAGTCATCGTGTCTGTTCGAGAAAAAAAGAGAATATTTGATTATTTAGGCTGGTAAGAACGATCGAACAAAAATTCGAGACTTACGTATGGCCAATCCTGAATCCGTGACTGTCGTAAACAAATCCATTGTTTCCATGAGTGTAGGGTAATAGTACGGACTTGAAGTTTTTCTTCAAGCGTCCCAAGTCTATGTAAAGCAGATCTTTCGATAGGGATGACGGATTTGTGACTGTGCCCAGAACACGGTAGTTCTGACGAAGGATACGTTGTTTCTTGCTTTTGTCCTTTGGGTCCAGTCCAAACTCGAATGTGACAGCCAGATGGTCCGCATAGTCGACGGACTGCATATGTATATGCTTCAAATAATGGTGGTACGTCCAGCCGTCTTCACACCCAGGGACAAAGGATATTTCCGGAAAGTCTCTGTTAAGTTCGGTCTCTCGAGCAGCCGCCAGGCTGCTTACGTCAACCGTTGTCAGACCCAGGTCAAGGCTTGTCTTCCAACCTTGAGCATAAGTATCCAGAAACAGGGATGGCACGCTGCAAACCGTGGGCCTCACACCCCAGTCTGATTTTCCCGTATATGTAAAGGCCACTCGAAGTTCGTCGTCCATCAGAATCTCTTCTTCTTGACATTCGTATTTGTTCGCTCCTCTCGCACTGAAAAAATCAGTTAAAATCAGTTTTCAAATGTCGATAAAAATAACCCAGGAAATACTGATAACGTGTGTCTTACGTGAAAATAGGAGATCGCTGCGTATAATGTTTGGCTTTATTTTTGTAAATTTCAGCCGCATCAAGCTCAGAAAGCCCATCAGGATCAATATACTTGATTTTTGGCAAAGATGGCATTCCGAGGCTATCATAAGTTTTAGGGTCTGGGTCAATCGGCTGAGCCAAAGCATCGTAGTATTGTACCCCCGCAGATTTTGGTCGATAGTAATTAATAGCGCAGTCTGGTAAAGTCGTCAATTCCACTGGAGTATATATTGTCTTCCCATCTCCGTCGATATGTTTCGTGTAGATCCGCTGTCGAACAATGTCGATTCCTTTACAGCGTTCATAGAGGTTTTTATTCAGGTTGAGGTCGAGTATGGGCGGAATTCCATCGAAAAGTGGGGGTTCCGGAGTTGTTGTCGTGGTCGTGGTCGTTGTTGTTGTCGTCGTTGTCGTCGTTGTGGTTGTATCAGGACGAAATATTACAGTAGTTCCGGAGCCGGGGTTGAAAACGTCTGCAACAGTGATTTCAATTATAATTAGCTGTAGTCTTGGATAATTTTCGATTTTGCACCTGTACTCATCGTGTTGCGTTGCATACCTTTAACGTTTTGCTGCAGAACCGGTGACCCACGACCTCCTCTGAAAAAATTTATAAACCATTTGTTTAAACCGATAAATCCATCGTTCGACAATACTCATTCTGCACAAACTCACACTTTTGCATAACCCACGACGCATACACCTAAAAACAGAAACATACGAAAGGTCATGTCATGAGCCACAAACGCGAGTATGAATGATTTGACCATTTGACGATTGAAACCTTAAGATGAAGAAGTTACCAGTATCGCAGAGTCCTAGGATTTCATGCTCGATAAGGACATTCATTCGGGATTGTATCATCGTTGTGAAGAGGATCATGATCATCTCGATAATCTATATCGCCAATAAGAAATTTTAATTAAATTTAAATTTTAAATTTAATTAAAATTTCATATATATCCAAATTTGTTCGGATATATTTGAAGAAAAGTCGGGTGCATGACATGGTCAAATAGGCGTTGAGGACATGGAGGCAGACTCCTTATTAATGAGAAAAGACAAGGCTTTTATTTAACACATATTCGGCAGGTTAAATTGATGATTTGTACAGACATATTTTAGAAGTCTAAGTCGATGCCCTAAGATTTCGGCACAGATGCCATGGTTTTGCTTTCAGTCCTCAGTAATGTACTCCGTAGAAAAGGTAGAACCAGGAGGGTTGAAATATGCTTGGAAGCCGGTACATCGCTTGTACAAATAGTAATCCGGATGCACGCCCAAGTGCATGAATTCCACACCGCACTGATAGGTGGCCAGGTGATGTTCCCAACATTGAACTGTGTCTTCATGCGTCGTTTTTGTTTCTGGATCATAGTATTTGTACTTGTGGGGACGAAGTGTAGGACGAACCCATTCTAGCTTCCCATCATGATCCAAATCTCGAGCAATTCGGAATGGAAGACCACCACAGTCATCGTACCTGGTATAAAATAATGAAATTTTGAAGATTTGCTATTGAGACGAGGTTTGCTATCGAGACGAATTCTAGGCTTACTCGATTTCAATCCTCTCTCCGTTACAATGGTAAATAAAGTCATTCTTTTCGAGAGTATAAGGCAGGAATATGGCTTTGAGGTTTTTCTTCAATCGTCCGAAATTTCGAGAAAGCGCATCTACGTCTGTCACTGCTGTCGGTTGATTTGTGACTGTCCCCAGAGCACGGTAATTTTCACGAATCCAAACTTGAGTCTTACTTAGATCTGTTGGGTTTATTCCGAGTTGGAAGCTCAGAGCGAATTCATTTGCGTAATTGTCTGACTTTTTCGAGAAAAGTTTGGCCATGTTTTTGCTGTATTCATCGGGATTTTGACATCCAAGAAGTGCCGGTAAATTGCTTATAGTTCCCTCAACTTGAGCAATTCGTGCTTTCAAGGTGCTGCCCAGGGTCACAGTTGTTTTGCCGCTGTCCACGCTTTCCTTCCAAGCTTGGCAATAGACGTCCACAAATAGGGATGGTAGATTGCAAACCTTGGGCTTCACAGCCCAGTCGTATTTTCCTGTACTGACCATGGGCAGCAATGATTTGTCAGCAGCCAAGTTCTCTTCCTCTTGACACTCGTAATTGTTCTTACCACCCTGCCTGCAACGGGCAATCAATAAACATTAGTTAACAAAATGGGCGAAGATGCCAACGAAGGACTTACGTCGAAACAGGAATCCGCTTGGTATAAAATTTACTTCTATCTTTGAGAGCTACCACGTCCGATTCAGTAAGCCCAACAGGATCCAGATACTTGATTTTGGGCAACGACGGCATTCCGCAGCTATCGAAAGTACTCAAGTCCCCCAGGGGCTCTCCCAGAGCATCGTAGAACTCTTCTTTCGCGGAACTGGACCGATAGTAGTTAATGAAGCAATGTAAGTCTGTGGTGGGCAAGGGTTTCGGAATGTATCTAGACTTCCCATCTGCTTCAATTTTTTTCGTGTAGATCCGCTGTCGAACGACGTCCGTTCCTTTACAGCGTTCATAAAGGTTTTTGTTCAGCTCGGGATCTAGTATGGCCGGAACCGCCGGAAGAATAACGGGTTTGGGTTTGGTCGGAGGTAATACAATGGTTGGCGGTAAAGGTTTTATAATAATTATAGGTGGTGGTTCTAGAATGGTTATCGGCGGAGGCTTGATATATGGTGGCAGTGGGGGTCCAATAACGGTTGGCGGTGGAGGCTCGATAACGGTTGGCGGTGGAGGCTTGACAATGGTTGGCGGTGGAGGCCCGACAAGAGGTGGTGGTGGCCGAGGCCCAGGAAGCGTGGTAGAACCCGGGTTATAAACAGCTGCAAAAATTAAAAGCGTTTTAGATGTTCACAGGAATACCTGTCATAAATATATTTTATATGTAGCTCAAGCAAATCTTTGACATCTTACTTTGCACATTCTGCGTATAAAATTCATTATTTCGTGCATTCCTGGAAATTGAAGCAAAGCGTCTTGCAACCAATGGACTCTTTCGATTGACAATATGCTTTAGAAATTAGAAACTTACGTTTTAGCATAGCCCACGACACATACGCCTGCAAGGAAATGTACAATATTTTTATTTATACGGCAGTAATTTAAAGCACAACCTGTTTATTATTAGTTTAAATTATATTACCAGTATCACAAAGTCCCGTGATCTCATGTTGAATCAGTTGGTTCACTTGTGCTTGCATCATTGTAGTGAATAGAACCACAATCATCTCGATGATCTGTTTAAAATTTTCAAACTATTTTAATAATTCTAGACAATCGACTATCAAGACTTGTCAAAGCCGACAGCCGACAATTCATACCGCAATGATGAAGCGCCTATCAATGGTGAACAAACTTCCGGGTGAAATGACACAAGGATGCCGAGCTGAGAAGCACTGGTACAGCGACATAATCTTAAAATAGATATATCAGAACCAATTAGTCAATCAAATTAGCGCATTTAAATAAAATGTAACTTGAACGTGTCACTTACAAGTCGTCTTTCATGTGATGATCTGCATCTGTTACATGATAAAATCGATAGATAAGTAATGAGTAAATTATTATTAGGTCTTCAATTCTAGTCTACAACCATAATTCACAGAGCTATTGAATAAAGTACCCCATTAAGCCATGTCGACGCAAATGCCCGAATCCATTCTCCATCACTGTGCGTCCAATTTTGCCCATCACCTCCGTGACCAGAAGAAGACCCACAGCAAGAATGATTAGAAAACTGCCCGAATCATAGAACATGTAAGCGGAAGGATCGGCGTACTGTTAAAAAAAAGCGTACCCATTAAAATTACGAGCAAGATTATTGACAGCATTGGTTAACTATAAATGCATCATGCGCCGTTTGAAACTACAGTTACCTTAATATTAACATGCTCCACGGTTGCGTTTGAAAACTCGGCAGTATTTGTTGAGTTATGATTGAAATCAACTCCGGCCACTCTCGCGATTCGAAATAAGACACAGCAGAAACCAGCAATCTGAAATTATTAATCGTTAATCATAGAAAACATTTGCGAGCTGTAGGCAGCTATCGTGTGTACGTACCATAACGCAGTACCAGCTGATGAGAATGACCGAAAACGCTTTCGTCGAGTAGAAGGAGACCATATCCCGAATAATGATGTGACACCTGAACATGAACTCATAGTTGAGCTGTCGCTTGATCCATCGAAGGTGGGATGTAGTGACCTTGATTTTCCCTAGCAAAATACCCAACCGGAAGTTCCAATGAGTGGCCACATTGTCGATTGCAATGACAAGCACCGTTGGAAGCAGAATATGAACAACAGCTGCATAAAGGGCGTAGACTTGAATCACGAAAAATGGCGGTGCTACGAATGGGTATACTTCAAACTTCGTCCGGATGTGTTTGTAGAACAGGCGGGTACTGGACATGGTCAGATAGCCGTTGACCTCATTTTCATAGACCGTGAATCGCCAAATACACATGACCGTCTTGTATACAAGTCCGAGGCCGAGTACGATGTGAGCTCCGAAGCATGTTGCCCAAATCCATTTGCTAGCGTCGATTTGAAAGCTTACGCTTGTATTTACAATTTCGGATATCATTTTGGCGACGTGTTGACCAGATATTATCAAAGCAATGCTGCAAATTGTTGCGAATAGAAAGACCAACATTAGCAGAGTGTATGGAAGCCAGTGTTTCTCCAGATGAAGAATTTCGAGTTGGCTGGATATCGAAAAAAAAATCAATCACATTTTCGCATGAAGTATACGAATATCATTCATTCATTTAGGATTACTTACGTATACGGATGAATGGTATCGTTCCTAGGGGCTTCTTTTGACGCTAATTGTTGCCTTCTTGTCAAGCTCTTTTCCATTTTCAAACTCATTGAAGCTTAGATATGTGGAGATAACAGATAAGGTCAGAACGACGAAGATGATGAATGAGGTTAGGCAAAAGGTCACAAACCGACATGACTTTCGGCGAAGTTCGATTTGCAACAAGCCCGTTTTAATATCTATCCCTCCGCTGAAAGGCATTCGGCCAAGTAGAATCATGGCATACCAAAGTGGAGCAAAGGCTGAGAACATCCTCGTTGTTAGGTGGCGACGATAGCTGTCGAAAAAAGCACCATTAAAGTTTGATCGATTTTTAGTGCCTGATGTTAGTCAAAAAATTTACTTTGATGGCATTTTCACAAAATCCGGATCTTCCAATAAATCCTTGTCACTGTATTCTTGGATCCAGGAGAGATCAGGACCGTTAGAAGGTCCGGAATCTACGGAACGTGATTTTTCTTCCTCTGATGCCTCGCGAAACATCCGAAGGAGCAGTTCGAAATGAGCTTGAGCTAGTCTCGAGTTATTTCCGAATAATGCTTTTGCTCTTTGCTTGGTTAGCCTATTTTGTCTGTATAAACATCATTACAGCGAGTATTACAATTGGCCAATAAAAATGATTACCTACGCATTTTTTAAATTTAGATTTACTTATAATGTTTCCTAGGTTTTCTGGAATAGATTCGTTTTAGGGCGTTTGGATCACTCATCTTCTTTTCAAGGCGTGGACTAATTTTAGGTATTGTAGACTTATTTTCATTCGGTGGAATATTATTTTTCTCATAGTTCAAATTTTCTGTAGACCTGAAATTAGTGTAATTAAGNTGGAATATTATTTTTCTCATAGTTCAAATTTTCTGTAGACCTGAAGTAATTCAGCTGTTTTTATTTTCGTTTGAATTATACGCACGAAATGAATTTAAAATTTACCCGTCATCATCTTCGTCCTCATCTTCAATTTCATTCGGCTGAAATCGATGCATTATAGATGGTCTGGGTCGACCAAACCTGGAAGTAGGTACCAAAACATTAAATTAAGCATGGCTTCATTTTGTCCTCGTAATGCAAAACAAAGGCCAAAGGTCATCCGCGACTTACTTGTGTTTGGGGTCCGTAACATATTCCACACTGTGCCGTTCCACGAGCAAGGCTCCAGGTTTTTCGGGGTCCAAGTACATACTTCCGGCTCTGGATCTTTTACGCGCTTCGGCGAAATCTGCGCTGTCTCGTTCCACGGGTAACTCTCTAACCTGGCCAGGTTCATCTGAATTCCAGTACATACTGCCGGCTCGGGATCGAGCCCTTGCACGGGGTTCAGGATCATTATCTACATCGAAGGCTACGGCCTTACTGAAAATTACATTAGGATGAATTATTGTAGGTTTGAACTAAAACGCGGACCTCATTTAATTCGCCGTTAATACTTACGCTGAGTTTTTATCATCAGATAATTTTTGCTTATGCCTTGATTTGTTAATTTTAGGCACAAGCACTTCAACGTCATCTTTCTTGACGTAGCTAGCATATTTCTCATCTTTAGCTACCATTTCTTGGAATTCAGACTTTCCAGCTACTTTGTCGTGTTTGGATGCTGCAGACTTTGAAAAGACAGAAGCTTTTCTGACGTCTATACCTTCTCGTAATTTGGATTCAAGGTCCTGCTTACTGGATTCTCGGTTTTTGCTGACGTCAGATTCATCTCCGTCTGATGCGAATCTATGCAGGTAAATTTTTTGCATCAGTAATTAATAAAGTGGCCATTTGGGTGGGACACAATTTTCAAGGGATAGATACTCAAGTTTAACATTGATTGCATATTTAACATTGATGGTTTGCATTTTTACCTCTTCGATACTATTGATAAACCACGCTTTCTGGACTTCTGTCCGGCTTTATTTCCTCCCTTGTCTTTATCCATCTTCGTTACTTCACGCAGGACAATCCGAGGTCAATGACCTT
>VNWX01003376.1:0-10406 GCA_009869905.1 Ceratophysella communis | reverse complement strand
TTCACAATGGAGAAAGATGAGTCGGTCTGGGGTTTGCCTCGTTTAGCTTTTGTGTCCATTGCGGGTAAGTTAATTTTATAGGGAAATTAAATGACAAGGAAAATGGCGGCCTTATTGTTTTAATAAATTAACCGTTAATTTTTTACGTATTGCAGCCAGTACGTGCATTGGTGTTCTGGTGGTGCTTTCCATGTGTGTTTTGATTTGTCGTCGACGCCGTGCAGTCAAAACTGGAAGCGGTTACGGATTTTTTCAACTGAACAATACCATGATTTTTGATGATGAAGAAGAACAACTTTTCTCAGCCGCAAAACCTGGCGGACGTGTGATTGGTAAGCTAAATAACGCCGATTCTGATCTTACATCAGACTTTCTACATCGCCAACGGCTTTCCTCGTGATCAAATGAGTGCTTTCTGCTTAACATTATTATTTGCTTCTAGAATAGAGCAGTTTGCTTATAGAAACTTTTTTATTTATACGTTAGAACATAATTTTAAAACAATGCCAATTGTAATCCCCTAAATATCTTCTTGTTCTATTTTCTTAAATATTTTCCTTTCCCTGCCATGATTTTGTCAATTTTCAATGCGTTATTGCGTAATAAAGTAATTACCTATATGGATTATGGATTCGGCTGTTAATTTGCCATGCTTAAGTTCGATGCTAAGCTGACTAGTGCCTAAACTTGAAAAATTGTCCATAACAGAAAACTCATATTCGCGTGGTCAGTAGTGTACAGAGCTTTCTGGTTTCTCATTAGATTTTTCCTATACCGTTTGTTTATCTTTCTGATTTAGTTTAGTACGTGATTTGATCAGAATCATAGTATTTTTGCTTTGGAATTTAAGGATACCGAGCCATTTTGTAGGAAAAGTGTAGTTGGCTCCACGTAAGAAATGGCGCAGCACCCGCGTTCTAAAATGCTTTAATCAGAAACAGTTATTTAATTTTACATAGTTGAATAGTGCATAGAAAACCTAGTAGCATAGCAGTAGTTTTTTACGCTGAAAATTACCAACTTTTTTGCGATTTTAGAAACTAACTGTGATTTTTCTGTTATGCATTCGCTTGCTTTTGCAAAAAAATGCTTCTTCAGTAAGTGAACTAACAATGGCAACATATAATTCTGCACCAACACAAATGTACTGGAAAGGCATATAATTACCTAAACGTACCTACGGTATAAGCTGCTGCGGTTTTTACCGAAACGTAATCTTCTGCTGCATTGACGTTAATATGTTGGTATATTCCCATTTCCACAGAACGAAAGTTCAAATTGGACACGGATGACTCTGAAGGTGAAGATTCAGATGGTGGCAAAGGAAATGACGATCGAAGTCCTTTTAACACTGGATTGCGACAGTGGACCAAGACATAACTTATTTGCAATCGCCTTTTAACACTTCATCAGTACCTTCCAATTGCTTTATCGAGAAAGGCAATTTTTGAGTCAAGAACCACTATTTTTAATGCACTGATTGTTAACCCTGCTCTTCTCACTCATGGGCCGGCGCTATTTAAACTAAATATTAATTATTTGTTAATAATTAAATGATAGGTATTTTACATGAAACTTAAGTCCTGGGGTACGAATCTTGTGGAACGTTAATGCTCCAGAATACCATTTACATAATATTATAGCTACTGACATACAATTATTTCTAATCTAAATATTAAATATTTTCTCTTCAGTGCTAGAGTATTCCTAGCGGCTACTATTTAAACTCTTCATTGTTATACAAGTTTTGTCTACGTATAGTACTTTCCAACTGTCCCAGTGCTCACTTTCTTTAGAAAACAGTGCCTACGAGTAATACTGTCTGTGATGATCAAGTTATTTAATAATTAACTATTAACCTATAACCATCGTGTATCAGGTGAAAGTTGGAGTGAAAGCAAATTCCGAGTTAGTTTGTCTACTATTTGGATCTGAATGATTTTAGGCGTGTAATTGTTTGGTTTGAATTTTCTAATGGATTTCACAATTTTAAAAAATAATTGCTTAATTTTACTGTGTAAAATGAAGCATTGCCTCTTACATGACCCTATAGACTTGCCATTAGTGTATGCTATACGGTGGTATATTGATTGTATACTATGTGGTGGTTTATTGATATTTTACTTAATTTAAAAAGCTCGCCCATTACTTACACATTGGAAGTTGGTATTCTTAAACTTGGAAGTGTCCTTAGTTGTAAGATGTGATGGAAGACAATAAAATGAATTTTAGTGCATTGGATAAATGCGGTCCCGTTTACTTTTGAAGGTCCGCAAGTCGTAAATATACTTAAACTGGTTTATCAACTTCTGGACATAATTTATGACTTCTCAGGTGACTGATTGAGTGCTTGTAGGCTTAACTTTCATTATGCTTCAAATTGTCTACCTGGTAACAATAGTCAACTGGGCATGATACTCTGCAGTTCATTTGCTGGCACCCTCGTAGCAGGATCCTAAAATTTTGTAAATTTTTACCATGCTGCTTTGCCTACGCCGGGCGGGGTTTCCGTCAAAATTAACTTTGCATAGGTCAATTGCATATCCCCGCTGCATCGTTTCCCATGGAATTCATACCAGTGGTTGGAAGGGTAGTGAGCCCGAATACCGGACGCAAATTGCACCATGGATTTCAGTAGGTCAGTTCCAAAAAGGCGTCCTTGCTCACATGTCCATATCCGAAATTCTACGGGCAATGCTCGTTTTTCATTTGTGTTCCTACGATTTCATTGTGGATCGAAATGCAGAGGTACATAGCGGATCCTGAATTGAATTAATTGATGAGTATTTTAAAATATTTTATTGACTGGATTGCTTATTTCTCAGCTTTTTAAATTGTCCCAAAAATTTGGAAAACTTGGAGAATGGGTGGTCAGAAAAACGTTTTTCAATCAATTCGTTGGCGGCGATACTGTTTCTCAAATGACGAGAAGTCTCAACGCACTCCACGCTCGAGGACTCAAGCTAATGATCTTACCCGTCGTGGAATCAGATTTAGACGATGATCCAACCGACGCGTAAACTCGGCAAACATTAACTCCAATAATTTTGAGTAATTTTCTAACGCGATGAAATTTTCAGGAGCAAATACGAGAAAAATATGCGCAGTTTGGAAAGTATCGTTAAAATGACGGGTTCGTTTGGAAAGCAAGACCCAGTGTTTCAATTAAAACTGTCGGCTATCATTTCACCAAAAACACTGGTAATTTGATATTTAAATCAAACGAATTCTCGAGTAGCAAATGTAATGCTGGTCAATGCTGGTGTGCACAGGAAGCAGTCACAAAGTCGATACCACAATTTCATTCCGCGCTTCATCCGGACTCTGCCCAACAAGCAAAATTGATCGATAACTTAGTTGAATCAATTAATAACCCAAATGTATTAGCTTTAAAGCTCGATCCGGTGCATCGGAATCATATTCTGGAAGGCTTGAAAAGAGCGGACTCCCTGGGTAAGTTTCCAGCTATTATAAAAAATTTGGCGAGAAACTGTTTAGAATCCAGTTGTTTCTATTCTGATTGGTCAATTTGAACTCAAGTAATGGATGCTGATGGATTCGCATTATGGACTAATATTCTGTAGTTAATAGCCATTTGTGTTATAGCCAGGTCAGGATTGAAATCGCTAATATTTACCTTTCTAAACAACAGTTCAGTTGGCAAACAAGTTGTCGGTCAAAGTTCTGGTCGATGCAGAGTTCTATTCGTGTCAAGCGGCCATTTCTCGAATTGCCCTGGCTCTAATGGCTCGATACAATCGGAATGGTTATGTCGTTGGAAACACGACGCAAGGGTATCTGAAAGTATGTGTGTAACGGAGTTTTCCGAATTCCAATGAAAATCTATGGATCCTGATACTGTATTAGTGCATGCTCTGACGCTATGAAAAGTTTTTGCTGATTTCCAGGAATCCCGTTCAAAAATCGAAGCGGAGCTAAACGTAATTACAAAAGAGTTCGGAGTCAGTTGGTTCGGTAAAATTGTCCGGGGAGCATATATGGATCGAGAACGGTTACTGGCATCAAAACTTGGAATCGATTCTCCAGTATGCGATTCGTATGAAGCCACCAGTGAATCGTATAATGCGTGAGTTATTTGTAAAGCAATTTATGTCGTTTTGGCCCACCTGAACTTTCGCCACTATTGAATTCAATCAATTTCCGGTTTTAGTACTGTAGCATTCGTCTTGAAGCATTTGTCCCAAAACAAGGCGAATGGGTCGCATTTAGTCGTAGCGACTCACAATGAAAAGTCAGTCCGATTAGCTGCTCAGCAGATGAAGGACCTGGAAATTGGTCCACAGGACAACTTGGTATCATTTGCACAGATCTATGGAATGGCTGATTATCTCAGTACCCCACTGGGTAAGCTAATTGAAAGCATAGCAGAAAACCGCTATAGGCCTAAACTGTATTTAAATTAAAATTCACAGTCTAATCAGAACTACAACGTCTACAAATCAGCTCCGTATGGTCCAATGGAAAGCGTGTTCCCGTATTTGGGACGACGAGCGGCCGAGAATCGAGCAGTACTTCAAGGAGCAAGAGAAGAACGCGTTATGCTTTGGAAAAGACTACGAAGTCGTTTGGCTCCGTTTCAGTAATCTTAATGTTAATTCAAATCACACTATACTGATCAAAATTAGGAAGACAAATAGGAAAACTAGGGTAGGTTAGGTAGTTTAGTTCCAGAAGTGTATTTTCAAAATTTAAAATAATATTCAGTTCCAATAAAGTGTATTTTCAAGTACATAACCTTGAATATTCTACTTATTTTCTAAGAATGAACTAAATATTTTTAAAACTGGGTTTCAACAGGCAGTCAAAAGAGTTACTGAATGAGATTACAGTTAAAACAAGAATGGTTGAATAATATTTAAAGCTACTAAAGGTGGCAGAATACAGTTCAAAGAAGAATAATACATTGAAGTAACAGGAACTTTGAACAAATACATAATTCAGTGCAGGATTTGAGTGTGTTATAGCTTTTCATAAGTAATAACGAAATACTTGTGGAGCAAAAATAATACTCTTTTCAATTTCAATGCCCTCGAGATTCTAAACTTTACACTAAAATACTTTGCGTTGCAATGTTCAATCTAAAGATTCTAATAATGACATAGGTAAGACACTTTGAAATGCTGGTATAGCACTGTACTGCTAAGCTAAATATACTGAACAGGTAATCTAAAAAGCACTTCATACTTCGTTTTCATTTTGATCTAGCATTCAAATTTCTAAAACCCTCAATCGTTACACAGCACAACAGACAAGCAGTTACTTCTCCTTCTGCAAAGATACTGACAATTGCATAACACAGTAGACAACAACCCCTAAGCTTGGATTGCTTCTGGCAAGATATTCTATATTACAAGTTTCAATAAACTCTGGTTAACAGAAAAACAGGATAGATTA
The DNA here is from genome assembly GCA_009869905.1 of Ceratophysella communis. Taxonomy (NCBI): domain Eukaryota; kingdom Metazoa; phylum Arthropoda; class Collembola; order Poduromorpha; family Hypogastruridae; genus Ceratophysella; species Ceratophysella communis. The sequence goes on along the minus strand of VNWX01003376.1, from coordinate 4,991 downwards.
ACTAGAACTAGATAGTATTTTCTAGCACGCATAAAGACGCACCTCTCATAAAGCTATTTTGTAGGTTTTAAGTACAATTACGAACACAAAATTCCGCTCACTCGTGACAAATGAATGGTCCAAATTTACAACGGCTCGTAGCTTCCAATTGGTTTATAAAATAATTGACCTCCTAAAATCCTACGCCTTAGTTCCGTGCTAATTAGACGCCGTTCTTTTTCAATTTTCCCCAAAAGTTCCTCGGTTCTCTTGAGCACGACGTGACAAATATGGCAAGACTTCGCCTACTGGGCCATAAGGGACATACTTGTACACGGAGTAGCCAGATTGTCCTGGTCAAATATGGAATTTAAGTTATTTTTCTGAACTGACAGCAATGATAATATATATTTCTATGCTACGCTTCGTACTACGCTTGCTTACCGAGTGGAAAGGAAACTTGATCACACATTCCGTAAAGTTGACCGAAGCAAATTACACGGTCAGATGGTTGGATCCCATAGGCCTTCATTCTGTAACAAAAATTGATTAAAATAAGAATCAATAGTTGATACACTTAATATACGCATATGGTGCGGAATTAAGGCTCTGGTGTTGGTGTTGGGCGCTTCGTTAGAAGACGGTAATACCCTTCCCGGGGGGAAGGGTATTACTGACTTCTACGCGGTAACGCGAGAAGTTCCCGCGTTACCTTGATGTGGTCATTGGATTCAACCAAACCATTTGTTACATTACGGATTAACTCGACAAGACTTCTTGCCGTCTAAAGTGTAAAAGACTATCGGAATCTTCTGTTGCACGCGCGCAATAGCCAGCAGAAAGTACTTACTGTTGTATTGTGAAGCGAACAGTGTCCTCGTTATGTGTGGCAGCCATGATTGCAATCTTATGCGGATCTCCAATTTCTTTCATTCTTCGAATTCGTCCTAGGCACTCAAGCATACATCTTTGGTACATATCTGATGTCGCTTCGTAGCTCGGATTAATTGGATCAACATAATTGAAGAGTTTGGCACGTTCTCTCTCCTGAACAACAAAACAAATGATTTAATAAGCTTAATACCAATACTTACGCTAATCGTAGTTTGCAAAAAATGGAGAATCAACCACTATAAACTACGAATGGTGAAAACCGGAATTGTACAGCGACAGCGTCACCTGAATTCTCTTTTAGAGCAGCTGTTCCATGAAAATTGTTAGCAGTCATTGAAAACCATTTCAAGCGTTACTATTATTACAGGGAGGCGTCTGAACTTGGTTTTTACAGCATGTAGGAGTGTTTAGAGTATATTAAGAATGACATATAAAGTACGCATTATTAAATATTATTATTACCATTTAAAGTGCTTATACTAGGGTCATTTTGTTATTACCTGTTCCATATAGGCTCCACGAACTAACTTAGCACCGAAGAAGAAATTTTGTCGTTCGGCTTGTTCCAAATCAGTAATCACATTGTGTAAAGCTTCCTTCAGGTAACACTGGTAAGTATTAAATACATAGGCCTTTTCAGTATTGTAAATTCTCATCATCTCCATTGCAATCCTGGAAATAGCGGGTTGGAAGTAGGATTGCTCAGCATCAACCATAACTCGAACGTCCGCTTTCTGGGCGACCTGTGTTGTAAGGGAAGTGGAGATCAGAATAAAATTACAGTCATGATTTCAGAGAAGATATATTTGCGGATTACTGGGACGCACCTTGAATATGGTATGTAATCGTCTCATGGTGTTTTTGAACATTTCTTCTTCTTGGTCACTCAGAGGCGGAATTAAGTGTTCCATTTTTCCTGTGTCCAAATCGGCTACTTTGAGCACATCACGAAGTTTTTTCTGGGCCTCCACTACACCTTGCCACGGAAGCAGATGAATCACACTGTTCAAATAAAACGTTTTGTTAAGAAACAGTGGCAAGGCAAATACGTGCAATACATAATACGATGCTAAAGAACACACATCAATTGTCCTGAATAAAGACTAAATCCACATACCCAGACGAGTCAAAAGTCATATTCTCCAGCCAGGATTTAACAGTTGGGTCACTGGCAGCACCCCTGTCAAGCTTCCGTTTCAAGTCTTCGGGTTTTAGATTTTGCTCCAGGACCATGCCTTGCTTTCCAGTAACTTGACTGACATATTTACGAACTCGAATGATGGCTTCGGATAGTTGGAGCTACAGTTCAGGAAGTCCGAATATTGCATTAAAGGTCACAAAGCAGAAAGAAATATGCATTTACCAAAAGTTGAGGTCGACCCAGAGCGGTAATCTTCACGGCTGCAAAGCCAGTTCCTTTAGTGGCACCTAAGGATTTATACGTAAACTGACATAAATATTGTGTCTTGGTCGAGTCGACGTAAATAAGTTGTTTCCTCTAAACCAATGCTCATTAATGTTTGTTTCACTTACCAGACACGGCTTCAATAGACTGAATAAATATTTCCATATTTCGCTCACATTGTGCCTCATTCATATAGAAAAATGTACGAGCTGATGCCTTTCCACCCCCTCGTCGGTCTGCGAATTCAGGATGAGCCCGATATTGTGTATATCCATCTGCGTAAATTAAAAAACAGTATGAAACGAGACGATCAACACAAATCACGGAATCCCTGAGTCGTTAAAAAAAAAGTGTGCTATTTACCATTCGTTTCGGAGTCAGCCTTCGAATCAGGAGTTAAAGGAACACTGGACCTAATAAGTAAATCAAAAATAACGATTAACACTCAAAGAAAGAAGGAAGCGGAACTACTAAGTATAGGATTCGTGAAACTTACTCAAGTTCCATTTTTGCGGCCTCAGCATGCGAAATATCTTCTTCGGCGGAATAATCGAGAATAGCTTTCACGCCAAATTGTCTAAGCCGGTCAATTTGAGGTTTAATGGAAACCTGGTTTGCACCAGCAACGAAATGTCCATAGAATGTCATTTCCATACATTTCTCAAAGAGAGTTTTGCCCAGTATCTTCTGTCCCAATTTCATTAGCTGAAAGAAAATAAAATTACTAATTATGGCATTTGTGGATACATTACGTGAATCACGAATGTAGTTTAGTAGAAATGAAAATCCATCGACTACGCACTTAGATAACAGTAACTTAGACTCACCTTCATATTATTATCAACCAAATAGTTAACGGAACACAGCTTGAAGACAATATAGGCCCTTAGGAGCTCCAATGTCGTTTTCGACCTAAACGCCGCCTGGGCATCTTGGAAGGAAAGATCAAGCGTGTCGTGGCGTACTGGAGCAGCGGAAGGTGTTTGCTTTCTGGACTGATTAGTCAGAGAATTGGATAACTCAGAAGACACTGGAGCATTTGACTTGGATGCAGGGGAGGCCGGGTAGGAAAGTGACTGAGAACGCAAGCACAATGACCGAATTGACCCATAGTGAAGTGACTGTAGTCGAGGGTCCAGGAAGTATTTCCGTGGCAGAGAAAGTACTCGGAAGACAGCCATAGGATCCGAGAAACGTCTGAGATTTCACGCTGATCTCAAGGTCGTCAAATGTGGGCTATACAAAACTTGATCTTCAACTCCACAAACGTGAAAACAGGTGGAGAACAGGTTGCTCAGTTTGCATGACAGCTGACAGATCAACTTGGGGAACACGGAACACACGATCTCTGGAACTTGAATACTGCAATGAAAATGAATGAAGCATCAAATCAGGCTTCAGGCTCATTATCCATTCCGCCGCGTGCATGTGCCTTTTATTCACATAACCACAATTATACGATGCTAATGCGTTGGGTATGTGTAAAGTCAGTAGGTAAATCGAGGTTTAGATTATAGATATTTCTATTATGCATTGCTTGCACTTTATCCATTCGCGGACGAGTATATATCTACAATCTACACAATGCCTTTCTTATCAATAGCAGTTACTCCATGTAAGCGTAGCCAGTAACCTTGGCGAAGCTATACAATGTCAAGGCGCCGGCTCATTTGGTCTAGTTATCATTCAAGTCACGTTAACTAGGCCAACCTATGCGTATATACAGTCGTAAGCACGTAATCTGGTAAAGCTACTACTACACAATACTATTCCATTATTGGTGCCAATGAATTGATTAAAATCTTGCATTGATAATTTTTGTATTGCAAAACGTCACAAAAATAGTATGTGATATGTGACTTTCACGAGCGCCTACCAAAACCCCAGAATTCGGGGGTGTTGGTTTATTGCTCTTGCTTTTTTAGACTCCTATTTTGCAGAATAGGTATATAAATTTATCTGGAAGTAGTAAAACCGTGCCTAAACGATTAGCAAACGTTGACCGCGAGTTAGTAATTACTTTGTGGCGTTTGGTATTCGAATCGATTAGACTATTGCCCAACGCGTTTATCTGAAAGATGTTTGTCCTTTTCGGAATCTAAGCAATTACCAGAACCGGATATTACTGGTAACTTTGTCAATCTACTTGACACCACCGTACATCTATCTGCTCTAGCCTTTGCGTGAGTTCTCAGAATTCGTATGCTTGATAAGCGCTCATTTTCTTATCAGCATTAAATTCACGGAACGCTGGATGACTCATGCACTTAAATATAATTCTGCAGAAATAGGCAGAGCATGCAATAGGTTAAGCAAAACGTAAAAATAGGGACTTATACTTAACTCAAAAGTTAAATCTGTATATAATAAGAGTGAGCAGCGTTGATGAATATTTTCAAGAGTAATTAGCACATTTACATTTAGCTAAATCATCAGATTTTCTATACGTTATAAATATGCTTCCTATTTCCATTTCGTCGCGACAAAATTGGATGTTCATTTACCCGACTTAAACCTCGTTTTTATCGGGTTTGCGGTACAAGGAAGAAGTCGTCAAAATAATTTTATTCCAATAGTTATCTAATTAATCTATAGTGTCAGGGTTCAGCTATTATGAGCGATTACAATTAAAAATAGACCCCAGTGCTTCTTACGTCTCTTGATCTTAATAAATGAGCACACAAATAAGTGCTATGCCAGGGCGTATAAGCGT
>VNWX01003375.1:0-10407 GCA_009869905.1 Ceratophysella communis | reverse complement strand
GTGGGTAGCCTGGGTTCGATTCTGAATCAAAATTATACCATACCTAAGCGGACACGAAAAGATGCCGTGCTTGGATCATCTTAACCTGAGCGGAAGTATGCATTGTTGCATAACTGATTATACCAGACAGACGCTACAGATCTTAGGCCTATACATAATTTTGCCCGACTCGAACCTATTGAGTTTAATTACGCAAGATTCAAGATCGTCCATTGTGCTTTGAATCGGTGTGAAGTTCTGGCATTTTTTGCGTCTTCAAGACGAACAGAAGAATTGAAATTGTTACAGGCTACAGCTCGACAAGGCATGGTTTGAAGATTTAATACTGGAGAGCTTGAAACTTGCAAATTCCTTGCAAGTGCTGACTCTATTGTTGTGCAAATTAGGACACGGATTTTTCCTTGTTTCCTCCGACTGCCACCGTGGAAATTCGAGGCTTTTCTCAGCCTCATTTCCGCCATGGCACTCTTGTGGTGATGACAAGAGACAATTGACGCGACAATGGCTCATCTCATGCAGTAGGGATGCACTCATTTTGCTGTCTTTTGATTTTCCTTGCACCTGTGTACGGCACACGGATGTCATCCTCATCACAAATATTCCAACTTTTATTTATTATTAATCTGAGCTCAAGATAGTCTAATTTTATAATTACTTTTTATCTGACGAAGGTCCGGATTATAATAAAAATCTGTTTAATCAACGGAACTTTAAAATACACACGAATTACTGGGATTTCCAGTGTCCAAACATCACAGCTATTTTTTTTTAAATTCTGAGACCAGATCAAATCACTAAATCGAGAATAATAGCCGACATTGCGCTACCCCAACCTTTTAATTAATTTAAAAATAATTCGGACTGACATTGAGCAGCTCAGATAAAATTGAGATCCATTCAAATCGCAGTATTACTATAACTTATGATGGACTGTTGCGAATTAAGCTGTATAGGTCTGATCTGATCTAAACTTCTTCGGTACAGCCTGTCTGTTGATATTTTTGAGGTCAGAGGCTTAACGGAACGTCGGTGGTAATAGATTTTTGAGAGAGAAGGAGCTCGTCATGGACTGTCGACTATTGTTAGTCAGCATTTGAAAGCTTCTCATTGTTAATCTCTTGTTGTACAAGTATATCGAGCAACTTGCAATTGCAAAAATACGCTTCATACATCCTAGCTTTGCCCATTTGACTCCTTTTGCAAATAAATAAATGCCTTGTCACTTACTTGACACAGTCCCAAAATTATTCCTTATTCACATAAACTCGAATTATCAGCTCTAAACACTCCTGTTTCCTGTGGCACTCTACAGGGTTATAAGACACAAATTGCATGATTTGTATGACAACTTCAAGAGCCCACCGTGAAGTGTCATGTAAATTCATAAATAGAACAGGTGCTCAAAAGACAGGTAATTGTTACAACATAATTTTACTTTGATAAAACGGGCAGTTATTGCCTGGCATTGTTGAAGCTTTTTCTTTGGAAATTTTGACTTCTAACCGCATGTCAACCTATTTCATAATTTTCTACATCGTCAGCCTCTTGAATCTAGCAGCTGAATAGGACTCAACTTTGACGCCAATTGTTTAACTGTGTCAAATGCTTTAGTGAAATTGATTTGACCCAAATAGTTTTCAGTTAAAAGATCGCTTCATCTTCATTGTTCAGAATTTTGAGGCACTAAATATTCCACGATTAACACTTGCATTTGACTTAACAGGCGATTTAAATGCAAACCTTTTCGAATTACTAAAAACTGCAGAATTGTGCCGTTTGCTGTTCAGAAAACTGCATACAATTAGGCTTACAATTTGATCTAATTACTTAGGCTAAATTGCATTGTGTCAAGCTTAAATCTTCAGACTCCAATGTCCCTAATTTTCTGGATTAAGGAACAAACACTTTCTTTCAGCACAATATATTTTTATTGCATTAACCAGCTACACTACACACAAAGTTAATGATAAGAATTAAAGTAGGTATCCCAGCTTTCACGTGGTCATTATGATTAAGCAAAGCAAGCCAATTAGGCCAGTAAAGTCCATTCTTAAGTCAAGCTAACAAATAAACTGACTGCGCTTCGGTTAATTCTAAATTCATCTCACTTTCTTGAAGATCCCGTAAATTAAGACGCTACACGTATTTAATGACTTTGAAATTAGTTCGTTGAATGCTTCCTTGCTCTTTGAATGAGACCAGAAATGCTCTTTGATCAGATGCGTAATTCTCAAGAAATGCAGTTTCAATTTATAGCTCAGTAAACAGTCAAGTGGATAAGATTTTAGACTTAATGCTTAATTAAAGTTTCGTATTACTTTTACAGATGCTACTTTGTACAGTTTTGTACGCTTCAGCGTATGAACATCTCGTAAATTTTATCCAACGGAAATACTGACAAAGAATTTTCGTTTACAGCGTTCTACATTCTCGGATTATTTATTGATAATAATTGGGCTTAAATTTCAAGCCTATAACTTTTACATAGTCAAGCTGTAAACCAACGAGCCAAACAATAGAATTGTAAATTTAAAAAAAATTATAATTGTATTTACAAGAAACGAAAAGTTAAATAGTTGTGCGTGTTTAGCAGGCTTATGTAGTACAAGAACAAGCCAAAACTAAATTGCTAATAATACAAATCAACGTGAAAATTATGCCGAAACTTCGATCCAAAATTCTGGAAAAATGCTGCCAATCACTAGCAAGTGTGTCCTGCTCGCCCTGTGCCTTAAAATGAAGTGCGAGTTGATTGATGCCGCTGTCCCGCTCGACAGCATCTAACGAAGTTTCCAATACCAATGGCGACTCTGGGCTGTCAGTTTTCGGAAATTCCAAAAGCACAAATTTTGAAGCCTTTTCCAGACCACGCTTAAACCATTCGGATAAGGGACTTGTCTTCGAATACAAGTTGATGCTTGTAATATTCGCCACGAGAATGAATAAATGGATGAATATTCCGAAATTGAGCCAGTCTCCGTAGAAGTATTGAGCGTTTTCATCCAATTGCTGTCGAAATATGACCAGTGCTGCAAGGCAAGATACTCCAAAAAATACTTTTTGCTTCGAATCGACCGGCAGTAAGAATGCGATCAGAGGGAGACACGTGAGGATGATCATTGGGATCAAATTCGCTATAATGTAGAGATTCGGGTATCGTTTAATTTTAATTGTATAGGTTAATAAGTTGTATGCATCCGAATCTATGCAGCAAGTTTGGTTCACTGAAGATAGATTAGCTGAACTCTCAATCACGTCCCAGTCTGTGCTCAAGAAAAATTCTGAAATGTCAATTGCATGGCTCGTTCTTTCCAGGGTCAGATATCTGAGCGCCATAACCAAGAATTTCGAGCTGATCCTTTGAATAGGGCGCTGTGCTAATCTGAAATGGTATCGAATAGGTTTCAGCCGGAAATGAGCCTTCGGAAAGTCTTCTGTCATAAATCACTTTAACTATCTGGAAGGTCCACCATTGGACCAGTCCGCTTTCGTGAACTCGGACAAATGTTTTTTCTTTGCTTAAATCCGACGCTCTATCCTTCCGGTTGACAAGCGACACATCTGGCACCCACACGGCCTTCCTGGGGAGAACGATTTGGGTCAGACCACCGTAATCAACCGGATTCCATTCCAGTTCTCCATCACTCCATTGCAGAATTAAGGTGAGTGCAATGGTGGCAGTACTGTCCTTGTACGAAATATCAAGGATTTGTACCCAGCTTTAAGGTCACGTTCATTAGGATAGTGTCCGTGTGACGGTAGACGGGGCGGAATTTCGGGTCATAGTTTAAGAACAGGTCACGGATAAGACGCTGCTGGTCAGTAATGGCGGTAACGACATATGGGAATAGGAACACGAAAGGAATCGCCAATATCGCCACTGGAGTGATCTTCATCATTACGAATTTTCACGGATCCGTTGGATTGATGTATCCGGGTTTACCGTGAATGTTTCGATTTTCGGTGTTTCCGCAGTGTAAATTTAACCTGTCTGTTTGCACCACAGATATTTCGGACAAACAAATGTATGAACGAAAGCCTGAATACGACTGGCAACAAATACCCAATGTCAAATGAATAATATGCGTGTATGTACTTTGCATTTGAAATTAAAGTTCTCTATGCCGAAGAGAGGCCTACTGAACGAAAAACATCCGCTATATCAATCTAAATCCTTAATTTAAAATATGCTTACAGATTGAATTACATCGGGAAGAATCCCTTTGCTCTTCTGCTCTTGGTTAAATTGACCATACTAAATTGATGCATATACGCACGATGCATATACGTACAAATATACGAGTGACAGGACAATGCTAGAAATCTGCTAAAATAAATATAATTAAATGTGTAAGGGTGAAAAATGAGACGCAGGGCAGGGCTCAAAAAAGCTTCAAAGAAATGTCATTTGAAAAAATTGATTATCTCAAAAAAATATATTTGAAATTTTTTACTTTAGATAATTCGTTTGCCCCGAAACCATTTACCGAAATGTCATATACTCGAAAACCTTTTTAATTTTCATTTCATCTACCCGAAAAAATGTGGTTCTCACGACATTACTCACGATTTCTCGATTGAAATACGCATTAGGGCAATTGATCTGCCGTAACAATGTAATTTATTATAACAGTGACAGTGGAATCGACAGTTGAAGATCGAGATCGAAACCAGGAAGCGGTAACCATCCGCATTTTATTCGCACACCTCTCGTCAAATTCAATTCTTCATAATTACCTTAGCACTAACGCAGCATTTTTATTTCTACGGCACGGCACACCTGGAAGCTATATTACAGTACCTACCCATTATAAAATCGAAATGTCATTGTACGCGCATTCCGCATTCTTGGCCAAACACTGTCTAATCTGCTGCTGCGTGCTTTATGAGCTATGCGACAGACTCCCATATGCACGGAGTTCTAATGGAATCGGAATTTTCGAAAATCATTTCCCATTCAAATTCACACGAAGTAATGAACCCCGACGTCTTCGAAAATACACGTATTCTTAAAGATCAGTCGAGAAATCTACCAGGTGAATCTTGGGACATTCAAACCTTACGCAAAATATCTGCATATAATTCGAATTCAAACGGTTTTCTTTTTTATTTCTTAACGTGGCGTCGTCCGTGTAAAAAGGAGAAAAATTGTTTTGTCACCCATGGAATTACGCGTTGGTAAGAATTTCCGTCAACGGCTCGGCGCTAGGCTCCCCATTGTTCAAGCAATAATTTTTATCAAATGCCTTGGCTATGGAAGTGAACCGGATTCAATGCGGATGTGCAATTTCTCATTTGGGTATGCCCAATCGTAAATTAGTGAATATGAATTTAAAGCTTGAGATTTTAGATGGTATTCGGTAGGACGGGCCCATGGAAAATCGAAACTATCCCAGAAAAATTACTTCAACGTCCATCAATCGAAAATACGCACCTGTACATAATCGTTTTCCATTTCGAGATTCCAATCAGGTGAAAATTATAGGGTCCGAATACGAAGCCTATTGTCAAATACCGCTTATGCCTCGATCCATCCGCCATCCCCAAAAAAACTCTGTCGTCAATTAAAACGGAAAACAGTAAAAGTTGCGGAGCAACTGACCCTGTCCATTTGCATCTCTTCAAAATTCCGCTGAGAACTTCAGCTTGACTGACGCTCAAGGGAGTTACGTGCATTTACGCACCTGTACATAATCGTAATCCATATGCAGATTCCAATCAGGTGAAAATTATAGGGTCCGTCCGAATACGAAGCCTATTGTCAAATACCGCTTATGCCTCGATCCATCCGCCATCCCCCAAAAAACTCTCTCGTCAATTAAAAACGGAAAACAGTAAAAGTTGCGGAGCAACTGACCCTGTCCATTTGCATCTCTTCAAAATTCCGCTGAGAACTTCAACTTGACTGACGCTGAAGGGAGTTACGTGCATAACTAACTATACGTGTCTCATCATCAGTACATATTACATCACGGTAAGATGCTATCCACCTATCTGATTCAGGTGCTCCCAAGCTGTAAAATAATATGAAATGTCTTCGAATTCTAAAATGTAGAAACGTGTCGGAATTGACAGTTTTTGTTTTTAATATGCATTTTGCAAATACGGTCCTGCATGCCTTAACTAACAAGTTTCCACTGCATAAGCACAAGTTTTAGGCTGCTGGCTTTGACTCGTCTACGAATTTACAACCACTTTATTTTTTATTCCCAGAGCTTCGGAAGAAGGCCTCCACGGAGAAAATCTTGTGTTATTCCCAGAGAAGTACAGAGAGCATCTGTCTGCATAAGCATAAGTTTTAGGCTGCTGGCTTTGACTCGTCTACGAATTTACAACCACTTTATTTTTTATTCCCAGAGCTTCGGAAGAAGGCCTCCACGGAGAAAATCTTGTGTTATTCCCAAAGAAGTACAGAGAGCAGAGAGCATCTGACGAGGCATTGACCGGTCTTGGGGATTTTTTGCCTGGGCTGTTATTACTAATGCTAATGGTAATGGGCAAGGCACTATGGAATCCGGCTGACTGACTCGTCTCGTGTTCTTCCAAGTACATATAATGCTCTAAACAATACATTTACATCATATAGACAACAGAAGTACAATGTGAAGATGCTGAACACTCCTCAAGCATTTTAAGGTTGATTTATGTTTACAATTTACGATTTTATACGTACCCCGTTTTAAATTAACGAACTGATCGATAGTGTGTTCGTGATTTGAGAAATTGGCGTTCAAAATAATGTAATATTTCAAAGGGTAGGGATTGCGAACAGTTCCGCTATAGGTTAATGGAATTTTCAGAATATATGCATATTTTTAAATTCAGTGGCAAATGCATTTTTTGGAAGGTTAATTTATACATCGGTTTATGAGCTTTAATTTAGTGATCAATTTGCCGTATAATCGTTTTTCATGTTTCAATATACGAGCTGTAGTTATTCTATTGTATACTTAATGCAGTTATTACACTAAAATGAGCTTATGGCTTCGGTACAGTATAAATTTTCGGTATTTTAATTAGATATTACTAGTTTGGGCTAATTGCTAGGTATGTTAGGTATGCCCGATAAAACGCATGCGTAAAAGTACGTGTGATTAATTTGCTAAATCAATCAAAAATATCAATTGAAAAATGCCGACTTTAAGTTGCATTATTCCTAATAATTTCTAATTAATTACTCGTAACTGTATTGAATCCATCATACTTACCTCGATTATTAGTCTGAACAGCAGAACAAGGTAAAATTTCGCTTGCAAACAATGAACACAATAGAAGAGCTAGACGTAAACTACTTTGGGCAATAACACCAGGACTTCTCCTTCGTTTTCTCCTCATAATTCCACTGTAATTGAGCCTATTGTCACAGCCACAGGCCCAGTCGTCATTCAAATCAAAATCACTTTCCATTTCTGAAATCGGAATTAAGTCATTCCTTTTCAATAAATCACTGACAACACTTGGGAGTCAATTCAAAAGAGCTTTAGAATTTTAGAAATTCATTCCATTATGAATTTCAAATGAATTAGGGTGAAAGCATCTCCTGACAGCCGAGTTCCAAAATTAAGTCACTGTTTTCCTATGGATATCTCCATCCAAAAAATGAGCTTTGGTTTATTTCGCCCAAATTGTAGTATTTAATTGCACACAGGTTTAAAATAGCATCAATTGAATCAGGGCACTGTGCGACGTATACAAAATATCTTCACATCCACGACAGAACAGAAGGCTTGTGTTTACTCAAGGCAAAACTGAAGCATTGTTTCTATACAGAACACATTTAACGCGTTTCACTAATTACGAATAGCTTTTGGTAAACTCAAAACTTTGTCGAGGGTGACGGATGGCCTTCCATTCCAGGGGAAGGATTTGCTTATAAATTTCATGCACTGCACTGTGCTTAATTTGGGAACAATTAATATTTTTTAAATTTTCAACAGGCAAATTCTCGCTATTTTCAAACTCGTAGGTTATTCAATGTTAAGGATACCTGCCGGTAAGATGCACTCTGTTGATGTACCTACCCCTGAAGTTCAGATCGAGGACTGACAGCACGTACGTTGACGTGAGGGGGTTGTTTGTAAGTTGCAACAATGAAGAAGCTTAAGTTTAAGAAGCGGAAGGGGTTGCTAAACTTAAGATTTCAACTTGAGGCTCTTTTGGAAGCTTCAACGTCTTCAGGTGAGAGCTACAAGCTACAGGCATGACTATGAGCCGTAAAGTTACAGATTTGGCTACAAGCTGCATTTTTAGCCCCATGTCTTTCGCCAATATAGTAGTAGTGGAAGTCTTGATGCAATAATGAGCGGAAAAGGGGTTGAGTTCTACTTGAAAACACAATAGTTTTTCTTAGGGGATGCTTGGATGGAGGCCTCATTCAATTCTTAATGTTAATTGTTAATGGAGCTTCGGTTTAGAATTCTCAAGTAGTTGTCAGTATGTAATATGTTCATTAGGTTAGGATGGTAAAGTTTTGAGTGCCTGGCACATTTTTTTTTAATTTGGGCAAAATTATGGTTTTTGAAGGTTTTAGCACTGTGACAGAAGTCGATATCTGTATTTAAATTTTATTAATTACTCAATATTTTAGATTTGCTGTAAAAAAAACTTTAAATGGCCCTAAGGGTTATCATAAAGTATTTCTGATGGACAAGCTAGTATTTTCATCTTCACCCCTCACCTGAGAATTAGACAGGCCTACCTACCTAATTTTATTAATCCGATTTTTACACAGGTATTTATTTTGAAACGATAGGATTTGAACATATTCGCACAGTAAATTCTTCATGAATATTTGGTGAATTTGGCGTCATAGCCGGAACAATCCATTATCATGAATCATGACTCATCTCAGCGTATAGCATTTTTGGTTTGAACTTTCTTGGGTAAAGTACATTGGCTCAAGCCCAAGGGAGCCAAGAACGGGAACTGAAACGAAAATAAGTACCTATACAGAACAAAGAAGAGGTCTTCTGCTTGTTCCATTCATCCGTGAACAATGCATCCATCCAAGTGGCTACGTGATACCTGTTCAAAGTTCATATGTGAATCCTGAATTTTGATTACACCTACGAACTTTACCTGTGCAGGGTCTGCCGTATGCATTGCTCACGTATGCGCTGAAAAACAACGCCGCTTCGTAACAGGCGTGTAAATGTGTGTATGCGTATCAGGATGAGAAGCATTAACTTCAGTTTGTGACTCAATTACGGTAAATTCCGATCCTAAAAATAAAATTATCGACTTATTTTGGACATGACACACCAAAGCATCCAACCCAAGCCATGCTTTACGGGAGTCGCTCAAGTAAGGCATTTACAGTTTTCGTATAAGTACAGACAGGTATTTAACATACTCATAAAAGTCCAGTTATTATTCGTACTATTTTAAACCGATGAATATGATTGACTGCTGTCAGCGGGTTTTGCCAGAGCATTAAATTCGGGTTTATGAGGTAAGTGAAAATTTGAAAATTAGGGCACTTAAATTATCTCATTTCCAAATTAATGTAGGCCAAGCCATCTGCAAATTTAAGGTGGACTGTCGTATATTTCAACGTGCCCGTTGTTGGTCCAAATGCGTACTTAGCCGGATACGCCACTGCCATTGCCATACCTTAATTTCAAACGAATCGATAGCAAATTATGAATACAAATGAAGCTTTAAAACAATAAAGGGCGATGCCATACCCAATACGGATGCAAATACATGTGCGCCTACATGAAACAATGTTAAAGATGCTGCTGGTGCTGGCCATTACTAATAGCTTCTACGAACAAAATCTACATCCGTTTTCCGCCCTTCTCACCACATTAGTTTGGATGTCTCTGTCTCCCTGAATGCTAATGAAGAAATAAGCTATCGAAAGAGAGAGTTCCTTGTTTCTTTAGTTAACGCCATGTCTTCTTAACTACTTTAAGCAGTATAAGCCCAAAAAATTCAAGAGCCAAAGCCTGAAGCCTGATTTTGGCTCTGTCAAGCCCAAAAAATTTAGAGCCAGCGAAGCGGAAAGAAGACAGAAGATATGTGTCTAAGAATGTGTAGCAGAGTACAATGTACAATGGCATCAAAGCTGCCAACTGCATGGAAATGACAAACGAAGGATGACGTTGAGAGACATGCTAATTTTCACCATGCTCAACACTGCCACTGATTCATACACATTGTTTTAGCATTAAGAATTGAGAATTCTCTCAGTGCAACAAACACCATATAAATCTTCAAACCATAAATTATTATGACGTGTGACGCTCAAGAAAGTTTCGACGGTGGAATTGTAAATTGTAATATGAAATAATCGTATAGAGAATTTAAGAAGCCAAGCCCGGAGTCAAGCAGTATTTACAATTTAACAAAAATACAATGGACATTGTGTCAGAGCTCAGAGTAGGCGTGGATCCTTTAATTGTT
>VNWX01003374.1:0-10407 GCA_009869905.1 Ceratophysella communis | reverse complement strand
GCAAATATTTGTCTCTATCAGGTAAAAGTTACATTCATCGTAGCGAAGGCGATGTAGAGCTAAACGCGGGTTTGAGTAGTTTTTACAGAAAACTAGCGCGAAACAAAAGTTTTATCCAGAAAGTAGTCACGCACTGAATTTTGATTTGCCCGAGGATGATGGACAAAACCGTTAATAACCCTTGACATTTTTTTAACAGGTTACCACCAATGCGTCCATGTCATTGTCCTTCGACGTCTCTTCATCATGTCATCATCTAGCGTTCGGTGATTCCGGTGGAAACCTCCATCTCTTTGCCTCAAACCCTTCGGCCACTTTCAACTCGTTTTCTAGAAACACAGAATTCCCTGAGCCCATCGAAACCTATCCAACGCTCAATTTTAGCGACGAACTCGCATCTTTCGGCACCATCCCGTTTCCATTTTCAACAACGCCTGCACTCCTGTCCGACTGGCCACCCGAATACTGCACTCCTGTTTACCGGAAGATTCCGATCATTGAACCCAATATTCTCCAATCCGTGAAAACCCTGGGCACCGCCATGTCGTATGCCCCAAATCCTGGAAATTTTCGTCGAAATCAAATGCGCTATTCAAACAACATGTCCGGAGAAAGCGGTTCCAATTCTCTAAATAACAACTTTTTCAGTGGAAAACCGATGTCGCCCATTCCAACCAGTAGCAGCGGTCACAATGGAAACATGAATAACAATAACAATTCACATGGGCATGGAGGACCAGACGGCTTGGGGCCTTTACCCCCACACAAACAAAATGGACATATGGGTGGTCCTGGACCTGTCCCTTTCGGCCCGATGCCACCGCATCAGGGACCTAACGGAATGCACAACCACAACCACGGTCACAGCCCTGTGAACATGAAGCACCACCATCATCAACAAGGAATGAACAATCATCCTCCACCTCCGCCTCCCCACCACTTTCCTCACTCGCCACACCATCACGGACCTGGGCCGGGTCATCATAATCATATGCCCCCGCCGCCACAATTTTACTACCAAGGTCCCCCGCCACCTCCACATGGGCAAGGTCCACCCGGGCCTCCTGGAATGATGCCACCTGGACCTGGTGGTCATCCTGGCCCGCGACCATATTTCCAGAATCAGAAACCCGGACCATTCATGAAAAATACATTTTATCCTGGAAAGCGGGGATCCTACCACGGAACTCGGTACCAACTTCCTAAAAGGTATACTAAGTACGACTGGAAGAAGAATTTCTTTGAAGAAAGTGATATGGAGAGCTTCAATAGAACCAAATTCCCAGGTTAGTCACTATAACGAGTTTCTAATTTTTGGGAAATTAAATTAAATTTTTTAATTAAAATATTCTAGGTCTTGAGGCCACGCAAGCCAACGCGTACAGCAACTCACTGCTCCAAATCCTGTACCACATTGACTATCTTCGTGTAAGGCTTATATCACATCTCTGTGACAAGGAAGCTTGTCTTTCTTGTGAACTAGGGTTCCTCTTCCATATGATGGACAAAACCAGGGTTATTCCATGCATCGCTTCTAATTTCCTGAGAGCTTTTCGACTCGTCCCCGAAGCCTCGGCTTTGGGTCTTATACTTCAAGAAAGTCAAAGCAAACAACGTGGAACTTTTCTAAGGCTAATTCAGGTAAGAGTTCAACGGTACCAATTCGTGCTCTCCGCAGCCAGTTGTCCATTCAGTTCTAATGTGAATCTTTCTTCCAGAGTTTCAATCGCTTTATTCTCCATCAAATTGAAGCTGAAACTAGTAAATCTGCCGAGGAGGGCACAGAGCGCTCTGACCCCGTGTCACAACTATTTGCAATGAAACAAGAGAATGTCAATCGCTGTACTCGGTGCGGACGAGAGGAGAAGAAGGAATCAACTGTACTTCTAAGCAATCTACTTTACTCCCCTGATGGTAAGTGACAATAAGCGGCCAGGTTTTTTGGAAATTCCGGAAAGGTAGGTCAATTTGAAACTTCTTTATCTTCCTGTACAGCCACTGGTGGAGGAAAAAGGTGCAAATTCGTCGAATTACTCCAGAAATCTCTCTGTCCTGAGCGTACGACTCCCGCCTGGTGTGAAAAATGCGGAAAGTACCAGTCCACGTTCCAGAGTCGGGTACCCAAGGCTTTACCACCATTCCTTTCACTCAATACCTGTTTGGATAACCCCCACGTGAGAACCCAACATTTTTAATGTATATTCTTCCGAAGTTCTAAATGGCTTACCGTACCTGTTTTATGTTACAGGACTTCCAGCTCTGGAGAAATCATTTGGAGGCAGCTTTACCTGAAAAAGGTCTGAAGCCAGACGGAGAAATGCTCGGGTCAATGGGTTCCAAAGGCCCACCATTACATCAAAAATCCTGCAGATACGGGAAGAATTGCATGAGACCAGATTGTAAATTTTGGCACGAGGGTCGTGGTATGCCTGTACCTCAGATCAAACCGGAACACGGCATGAATGGTAATTGTATAATATCACTTTCGAACTTTCCGAATTGCGCTGGATTACTAGAATTGTTTGATTATTGTTCAAATAGTTAAAATGACGGAATTCGAAGTTAATCCAGAGAATCAAATGAAGTGGCTGCCGCACTATTTGCGTGTTGTGATTGAGGAAAGACGGAGAGTGACCTGCGTTGATTTGGATGAACATGAACGCGTTGGTTATCGAGAGCTACCCAAGGAAGCGGTTCGTGATGGTGTTGCTGCTGATTACGAACTTGTTGCCGTCACCTGCTTTATAAGGGACGGAGACACTGAAGAGAAAAATAATCTAGTGTCTCTGGTCCAAGTGGATTCAGCTTATTTTCAACGATCGGGACAGCCTGAAGGAAAGTCTAATTGGTTCATCTTCAACGATTTTTGGTAAGAATTGACGAATAAAGTTCCGCGTTGCGTTAGTCATATTACAGCCTAATTTGTATTCTACATAGTGTTCGCGAAATTCCAGTCGCCGAAGCTTACTCGTTCAATCCCAAATGGAAAATCCCATGCGTGGTTTACTATAGAAAAAAGATGGGTCACATGCCCAAAGAAATTGTGTATCCACCAGAAATCATTCCAACCGTGACCATAGACATCTTCACGAACCCTGATAGAAGGAAGAGATGGGAAGACCAGAAAAGTTACATATAAACCACTGGATCTAGAGGAAATTCCAGCCAAAGGTGACTTGGTAGCAATGGACGCCGAGTTTGTAACCTTGGGTCAAGAGGAAACAGAGCTCAGGAGTGATGGGAAGCTGGCCACGGTTAAACCACAGCAGATGACCGTTGCCCGTGTGACCTGCATCCGGGGTCAAGGTGAATTAGAAGGAACACCGTTTATCGATGACTACATCTCAACACAGGAAGTAGTAGTGGACTATCTCACCAAATTCTCTGGAATACAACCGGGAGACTTAGATGTTAATTTCAGCTCTAAGAACATCACCATGCTGAAGATGGTCTATCTGAAGATGAGATTTTTGATTGATTCTGGGGTTAAATTTGTGGGACATGGACTGAATAATGATTTCAGGTATGTTCGAAGTTCTAGAAACACTCAACTTATCGTAAAATGGTTAATAATTAATACGTTTTATCTATACAGGGTAATCAATCTAATAGTTCCACCAGATCAAATTGTGGACACAGTTGCACTATTCTATCTGCCTAATCAACGAATGATTTCCCTACGATTTTTGGCTTGGCATTTCTTGGGTAAGTTAGATCTGTTTTCTTGGGCGGGCATTGATCGTCGCTATAATGGCCAGTAGAAAAATAATACCATTTCACCTATGATTGATTTACGCTTCTACTCATTTTAGGACTCGTAATTCAATCAGAAGTCCACGATTCCACAGAAGATGCCAGAACAGCTCTTCAGTTGTATCGAAAATACGAAGAATTAAAAAGTTCGGGTCAACTGGAAAAAGCTTTAGAAGACTTGTACGAGACTGGAAAGAAAGCTCAATGGAAAGTACCCAGTGAACAACAACCACAGCCACCTCCCCCAGTGAGCAAATAGGCACTCTTCCTTGTGATTTGAGTATTTAAAACTACAAACTAGCCTAATAGAAGAATCAATTGACTATCCAACATCGATTTTTCAAACGAGTTGATTCAGAAGTTAAACCGCGTTGTCGGAACATGAACTGCGGTAAATTAAATGGTTATTTGATAATGAAACAAAGTATTATTTAACTTTTAACTTCTCATCTTTCCGGCTCGGAGTCTGCGCTGAGTATAGTAATATGATATATATTTTAACGTAGTAAGTTAACTAATGAATTAATTACAATGAAATACTTGAATGAGCACAACTATAAAAAAAACTACTCGAAATCCAACATTTCCACTCAACCAATGTACCTTTCACATAGAAGTTTTGCAATAAGCGTTCTATTCTTTGTTTTTAATTGAATGTGGTTCTAGCAGTACTTATTTTTTATAATTAATTATGTATTTAAGAAAATCAAGAAAGTGAAAGTACGCACCTACTCCAGCTGTAAATAATTGTGATTCCCTTGCATGATAATACTAATATTTAAATGTAAAAATATGTACCCCCGCCCACGTATATTTTATAGCTAACACGTTTCGGAATAATTGTTAATTAATTGAAATAGGGTAGGCAGAGTCAGAAGTATTGCTATAATATATTCTTTAAACTTTACTACCAAAATACCTTGTAAACCCTTCAGAGAGTTAATGAAATACAAGCGAGAGATTCAAATGAGTTTGGTTTTTTATTCCATTTATTGTTTAGAAATGGGGTTTTGGAAAGTATTAGTAGAACAAAGTATGCTTATCTTTAGAGGTATAAATTCCGAATTGAATACAGATTACGTGTTTGTTACCATTTAGAAGACGAACTAAAGTAACTTAGTGTCGCTCTAAATTGAGCTTATAGACGTCCTATCCCTCATAGAATTTCGGAATGTCTTTTCCGGCAATAACTCTTCGCTCGACTCCATCTTTGGTGATGATTTCCAAGGCGGATGACTCCTCCACTGCTGCCATCACGAAGGATTGCCAAGGCCAATCCTAATAATAAATATAATGATTAAAACTTCCCAAATAATTGGCAAAGCATAACAACCTAGCCAAACTAATCGGTCATATATATATATATAATCCTATCAGGAACATTATAATTATACCTTTGGTTACGTAATTCTATGCATTCATCCTTGGTCATATTCGGTTTGAAATGAGAGTCGACGTAACCGAAGATGTAGGTTGAGCCCGAACCCGCACTGGCCACGGGTTGTCGAACAATCATGCCACCAATAGGAATACCATAAACTTGACCACCGTTCTCCTTGTCCCAACCACCTACAATAATTCCAGCGGACATTTGGTCACGGTACTGGTAGCAAATATCCTTGAAGACAACAGCAGCAGATTTGACCAAGGGCTGATCACCCGTCTCCATTCTGTAATAGAAAACAATACATAAGTAAACAATGATTTTAAATTCAACCTTATTTCTGTTCTGGACTCCTTACTGATGAAATTCCAAATGATACTTGACAATATCAGCAATTGCCTGGGTGTCAGCAGCTGAGCCAGAGCGGCAGCAGTAAATAGTATCCGAAACGTAAGTTAGCTTATCCGTCACTCGGTTAGCAATGTAGGCTCTATAAGTAAGAATCAAGGTCCGTGTTAAACAGTGAAACATCACAAAAATATGACTTGCAGGGAATAATTTTTAATATTTTGAAGTTTTATTATTGATTCAATGTTTAACTCACCCAGTTGTCGTTCGTGAATCAGCTCCAATTACAACACCACCGTCAAACTCTGCAGCCATCAACGAAGTCTAAAAAGAAAATTAAATACGTATTTTATGCATTCGAAATGTATTCGTTTATTAGTGTAACTCTTAGAGAGATGAGGCGAGCTCATTAAGTGTAACTTGAAAGTGCAAAACCCCCTTGCCCATCATTATTAAGTGTTAGACATTTGACATTTAATTGTGAATTGCCAGAAAATTAGCAATAACATAGCTGATGACAGACAACATGTGACATCATATCATAGAAATAGGTTGCGCTCATCCAGGCAATAGTCAATTAGTCAACTCATACAGTCAGTGAAAGTCACATACTTAATGCATAAATACATGACACAACATAGCAGACTACAGGTGACAGGCAGATGCCAGTGACAATGGCGCATATCACCTTTGACCTTTGACATAGGTGGGAAGAGAAGTACACTCGCCAATGTCAGGAGAAATTTTGAATTCGCGGGTTGAGAGGGAAATCGCACATAGAGAACGTGTCGTAGTTGTAGCTGTCTGGTCTTATTAATGAAGGAGCCAGCTATTGTGAAGAGATGAAGAGCGTTTATCATGTGCTTAAAACTTTAATAATGCTATTATTATATTACTTAGGAATACGATTTGCAAGAAATCTTTTTTCTACTATAAATGCATTAAGATTAAGATGCTGCTAATGACAATTAATTAAAAATTATTCTAGTCGAGTATCATGACTGACGTGACATATACTTCATACATACATACATATTGGTAGGTTTTACATAAACAATACTGGAAATGTCTATATCTACATGCAAGATACAGCGTAATGGTCGCGTCCTCGGGGTTCTTTGCTGTACTCTGCCCTGCCATGCCATGCCATAGATAAACTCAAAAGGCCACATCAACAAAAAAAAGCCACGACATTCTGAAAGTGCATGACTCAACTCGGCTTAAAATCGCTCATCTCTCACGGGAGCCTGATCCGGCCACCAGTTTTTTTTGCCAGGAGGTTAAATTCTGCTCATCTCTTAGAGAGATGGGGCGAGCTCATTAAGCTTGATGCATAACCTCGATACAACTTATTTCAACATATATGTCACATTGTATGAATTATGCTTTTATGAATTTGCTTATCAAGTTCAAGACCAACGCCTTGACTTGGACTAATTTCTTAAACTTACGCCGGTGGAGTGCTCGGCCGACATCCAGTCTGGAACCTCTTGAACTCCCATTCTAGCTCGAACTCCTGCCATTGCGTTGTTGATTGTTCCGACTAATTAAAGTGCCCAGATAATAAATAAATGATCACACAATTAATTGACCTGTCACCTGTCGATGATCCTCTTCCCAATGCCCAAGCAGCAGCAGAAATCTAATGAAAAAACCGAACCTGAATGACTTGCAGAGTGATTTGAATTCTGTCCATATCCCGCGAAAATCCTGGCTGTGCTTTGCCCGATTCAGAAATTAGCTTACGAGCAACGGTTTTTATTGGCTTGAGTCCTCAAAAATACAAAAATGTCAGGCTAAATTCCATATTCAAGCAAAAATAACCTCTATATCTGATGGGCTAGGTTAGGTGGTAATTAAGAAGGTAGTTAACCTAGTCAAACCTAACATAATCTAAACTAACCTAATCCAGGAGATATGGAGATCAAAATTAATTAAATTAGCCTCACTTTTCTATATTTTTGAGTAGCTACCCAATATTGATTCTCTGTTTTTTATTGAGAGATGAAGCTCCTAGCTTAGCTCTGACAAAACAAATTGCGGAAGCTAAATTATGTTAAATGGTGTAGATTTTGTTGTTTATCAGAAATCCGAATTTACGATGATACTCAGATTTTTATCGGGATTGCAAATCAAAGGGTGACAGAATTGGCATTTTACATCTCTTTATTCACATATTGTAAAGCTATCTACCATTTTTAACATTTCATAATTCGGGCAATTAATTATTAACTTTTTCCTTATTTGCTATCTTTCTTTGGCAATAGCTAAGCTACAATAGCCGCCTGGTCTACATATAGTCGGTAACAAGTAGCCATTATAGACCAGTCCCACAAGAACCCAATATGAAACTGTATTACGAAAAACTGACTATCTTAAACAATGAGACAGGATGAGTTGTAAAGGCTTCTCTAGTCTAGCAGTTGTGCTGTGCTCGAAGACAAAAGGTTTTTACTGAGCAGATTTTCCTTCAAAGACAATCTCGTATATTTCATTGTAGTGACTGACGAAATGAACTTTGAGTCCTTCCTTGATAAAACTGGGAAGGTCATCGAAGTCCTTCTTATTTTCCGACGGAAGGATGACAGATGAGACTCCAGATCTTTTCGCAGCTCGAATCTCGTATATTTCATTGTAATGACTGACGAAATGAACTTTGAGTCCTTCCTTGATAAAACTGGGAAGGTCATCGAAGTCCTTCTTATTTTCCGACGGAAGGATGACAGATGAGACTCCAGATCTTTTCGCAGCTCGAATCTTCTCTTTGATACCACCGACAGGCAAGATTTTGCCAGTCAAGGAAACTTCTCCAGTCATTGCCAGATTTTCAAGAACCGGTTGACCTGTCCACAGAAAGAATTGAAAGTACGTAATTTTTTAAATTTTCAGTTCTAAGAAAAAGCTTACCCGTAGCAATGGAGACAAGAGCTGTGACGATGGTACAACCCGCACTGGGTCCATCCTTTGGCGTCGCTCCTTCCGGAACATGGAGATGAATGTGAGAACTTAGCAGAAATTTATTGGAAGGATCCTTCTGAACTAAAAATGATTTTGCAAAAGTGTAGGCAATCTTAGCAGATTCCTTCATAACATCTCCAAGTTGCCCGGTAGCTTCTAATGTGCCTTCCTCTTTGGCAGGATCAGTAGGTTTTCTCAGACTTGTTTCAATGAATAGAGTCGAGCCGCCTGGAATAAATAAACATGGTAGAACGCTGTATTTCGGTGCATACCTATGTTTTTAGAGCTTTTGCGCAGTAAGTAATACAAAGGTTATTGTAGATTTAAAATTAATGAATTCAACAAATATTGATCATTCTTGATAGATTGAAAGGTCAGAACCGAAGTTCAAGAACCCCTGCTTGGCTGAGGAAATCATTTCTTACCCATTGACGTCCAAGCAAGTCCCATAACGACACCGGGTGGCGTGATATCGTATAGTCGATCTTGTGTGAAGACGGGTTTCCCAACGAAAGTCTGGATATTATCTTTCGTCACATTCACTATCTCCGCATTTTCTTTCACTAGTTTGAAGGCTGCCTTCCGTAAAATCTAAAAATATAGTTATGCATCAGCAATTAATGAGGGTTTGCTGAATGACAACCAGACAAATTGCATGCATGCACTATGGTCAAACCTTTTCAATATGCTTCTGTAGATTCCGAACACCGGACTCACGACAGTACGAATGCACAAGAGCTGTCAATGCCGAAGAGTCGATAGTAACTTGTTCGTTCTTTAGCCCTGAGTTGGTCATCAGTTGTGGAATTAAATACTTCTCAGCAATTGCTAGTTTTTCTTCAAGAACGTAGCCCGAGACGTCAATCATTTCCATACGATCTTTGAGTGGTTCAGGAATAGTGTCGGTAACGTTTGCTGTGCAGATAAAGAGTACTTTCGATAAGTCGACTGGAACGTCCAGATAATGGTCGAGAAAGTTTGCATTTTGTTCAGGGTCGAGTAGTTCGAGTAAGGCAGATGTTGGATCCCCCATATAGCTGTGCCTACAAGGGCGAATTTGTAACAAAAAAAAATCAAATTAGGCTTCCACTATGATTACGACTGTCACAATTTTCGTGACCAATGACCTACCTTCCCATTTTGTCAACTTCATCAATCAGAACAAGCGGATTTTCGGTTTTTGTTTTCTTGAGACACTGAATGATTTTTCCCGGCATGGCTCCAATATAAGTTCGTCTATGACCCTTGATTTCAGCCACGTCCGTCATTCCCCCTACGCTGAATCGGAAATACTGAAAACAAGGCATCATTTAAAAGATTCATTCCGTATTCAAAACTCAAAACGCCAGTAACAATTTCAAATTCATTAGAACATTTACTTCTCGGTTCAATGCTTTAGCTATCGAACGTGCGATACTTGTCTTTCCAACGCCCGGTGGTCCATAAAAACATAAGATTTTACCCTGTGTGGATCCGCGAAGAGTACTGACGGCAATAAATTCTGAAATAAGAGAAACCCTACATTGCAACGCTGTTCGTAATCAAATCAGTCGAATGTTCGCATACCTAAAATTCGCTTCTTCACATCATCCATTCCATAGTGATCTTCGTCAAGTACGCCTGCGGCTTTTTCTAAATCAAGGGTCTCTTCACTGAAAATTCCCCATGGAAGAATGGTCAGCCAGTCGATGTAATTTCTTGTCACACTGTACCAATCAAGAAATGACATAAACTCAAATGGTAAACTCTCCATACGAATAAATGCATCAAACGTATAAACTATCAACTTTACTGAAAACCCTTACTTGAATTCAGAAGCGTGGCTGTCAAGAGACCGCAACTTCGTAATCTCCTCTTCAATTACATCCATGATAGGCTTTGGTACGGTTTTCTCTTTGAGTCTTGCTCTATATTTTTCTTCTATCGCCTCTTTGTCATCTTTCTCAATTCCCAATTCACGTTTG
>VNWX01003373.1:0-10407 GCA_009869905.1 Ceratophysella communis | reverse complement strand
ATCCAAAAGGCTCTAATAATAACCGACCATATCCGGACTTTGACGCACACAACTGCTGCCTCAGTATAAGCTATTACCCATAAGCCAGCACTAATCTTAGCGATATTCAGAATCTCAATTCGAATTAATGCGTTATCGATTGGGGGAAAATCCTGGACTGCACTGCTAACCGGCACCTGATGCGTAGCATTTATTGAAATTCAGGGAAAGCTAGAAATACTGAAATTACTTTCACGTAATGGTAATAATTATCCGTTGCAAGTTACAGTAAAAGCACCGGAAATATTTGTGTGGCTAAATTTCAACGGCAAAGTGCATTGCTAAGCCCTAGCTGCAAATTTCGCACCGGAGAAAGCTCCAGTGCTTTTCTTGAATTTTTCAGGATTTCGTAAACAGTTAAAGCAACTTTCACCACCGAAAAAGTAGGAAAAAAGTAGCAAAAATATCACATTTAACAAAAATTTGGATCTGAAAATATCAGTAAAAATTCGCAAAGTAGAATGTTCGTCTAATTTCGCCAACACGCAAAGATCTTGTATTCGACTCTGAATATAGCTTGTTTTCATCAAATTTACGCTTCACTTAATAGGAGTTTACATTAACTAACTTAAGTCACGAGGGGTTCGACGTTACCAACACGAATAACTTTCCTATGAGAATATACGAGAGCACCACTGTAAACAGAGTGAAAGTTATCCGTAGAAGCCCGAAGGAATACCAGTTTGACTGAACTGAGGTTTTTCTCCATAGCTGCAAAGCTTAGACTGAGTATGCTTTTATTTTTCCTAGCTTCACACGGAAGGGTGAAGCTCGACATAAAAAGACGATTAGTGCCATCCCGACTCTTTTTCAGAAGCAAAGGCCAATTAATAGAGTCTGGAAAAAATAGGAGCAGGATCATCTCCAGTCGTGTGCAAATGAAGAGATCAAAGCACACGGGAACTCAATATCAGATTCCCCAACCCAAAAAGCCCTCTCAGCCAGACGATAGACGACGGAGCTAAAAATTCTTCTTTTTCTTAATTGCAATTTCTAATCATTCCCTGCTCTCTCTTCCCTCTGCTCCGCACTTTAATGAAAATGAAAAAGTTCACTAAGAGCACCAGCGTCTTATCCCAGCTCATCTTCAGCCTAACGCCGTCTACCTATCCATGGATACCTTCTTATATTCGAGTGCTCAGAAGTACTCCAGATTCAAGCTCAAGTAGAGTGCTTTTCTGGAAAATGTTTGTATAGACACTGAACCAAGCTCATCTGCATATTGTGCATGAATTAAGCAGCATTTTTATTTAAAAGCAATACCGGTCTGTTCGAATTTCACTGACAAAATGCGACATGCTGACCCGCATCAATTGCATTTCAATTCGTAAGAACCTCCGGAGAAAGTTGTAAAGTAACTTTCTCCTGTCGAAGTAAGTTTGTAGTGCAGTTTACTTTGTTTTAGAGTAGTCAGAATTTAGTGTATGTTTGACTAGTCGTAACTTTGGAATGGACTGGTTGATCCAGAGGGCAGACCAGTTGTAAGGTTTAAGTTAACATGTAACCAGCATGTTTGCTTGAGCTGTTGACAAAAGAGCAAAGAGCTTCAGAGGCCAGGGAGTCTGGGACTTGGAGTTAAGTAGAACTAAAGTCCAGTGTGGACAATGTACTTTGTATTATTTATATTGAGCATAACTCTCGCTGGGCTTTCCCCTCGGAAGCCTTGGAAAGAAGCCTTCCCAAGCTCCGTGCTATTTATGGCCAGGGAAAGGCTATTGAGTGAGAAAGTTTACAAGTCGTATATTTGGGTGACAAAAGGGTTGGGGCCGACGACGTTGGGGTTTTGCGAGGTCTTCCGCCCAGCCTCTCTCTCTTCAATTCCCTGGCTATGATTTGTGGGGGTTGAGAGGCTTGATTCGATATTTTATGTGTTACTTGGAGCCGATTTTATTGTGCTCCACACTCTCTCCGCCAAGTCTGTTGAGCACACAAGCCAGTCAAGTGTATTGTGAGTCGAGTAATAGATTAGAATGAGATGCACTCTTATGCCACGGTAACGGGGTTCAGGAGAAAGCTCTCTATTCAATCTCTATTGTGATATCCTTCGCGGAATATAACAAGATGCACGCTTTTTCAGTGTCGCGAAGGGAAACCGCAACGATTTAGCTTGCTTGAGGAGGTACATTGTACAGAGGGCATCCGCACAATTCTATTGAATAAAAATTGGATAGCATTGCTCAAATTTGAGTACTTTGGTGTCGTATTTGTGGTGTGATTTGTGTTCACGTTTTTCGGCAAGGAGCTACTTTATTTATCAAACCAAGAACTTAATGCTAATTTTGATTTTCGACCTAATCACACAGATGAGGCAACTTTAGGTATTCGTTTGTCAGCAGATATTCTGCTGACTAACCAGACATGCTTAAAGTCAGCCAAGATCCACCACTATTCTGAATGGCCCTATTATTTCGCTGAATTCTTTTTATTCTGCTTTTTTCTGCCGCTGGGCTAGGAATAACTGAAAAGAAAAGCATGTAGTAGTGTATTTAGATGGATTGTAAATAACTGCGGAGACGAGAGTTGAGCAAATTGAGGATAATAGGCCCATTTCCTGGCTCGAATTAGGCTCGACAGACTATAAACAGGCGGATGTCTTTTCCCTTCATGTATCTCAAGAGCTAGATAGACACAGTAGATAAAAGAAGAAAAGACACATCTGAAAAAAAACTCTCGTGGACAAAGTGAGGACATGGGGAGTCGACAAATCGGTTCGGGTCTCTAACCATCTAATCCTTTCACTTCACAGCCAACATCCTTGTATACAGCTTATTTTCACATGACTTTCTCTCGCTGGCCCTCGTCCATTCTACGCTTTTTGACTGAAACATGCCGTTCTGACCGTGTACTAATGTTGTCATACAATGTAATGTGATTTAGTGTTCCCTTTAAGCGTCCGCTGATGCTCGGTGCTCCATTCATCTCCTTGTAACGAACAGAATTTATGAATAAAGATGAAAGGACGCTTTCACTCCCCGCCCGGCGCATAATGTAATAGAGGGCAATGAAGCATTTTTATGCTCATATCCATCCATTAGCCCTCCTTAGTGGGACTGACTGACTGGGGGAGAAAAAGAATCACCCTTACAGCTTGTCCATTACTTCCACTGTCCTCTCTGACTCGCCTTTCTCCCAATCTAATGGACACATCGCATAAAATTTCACATCTCACATCTTGATCTCTTGGCCTAGGAGGGTGATTCTTGAACTGGCCTTAGTCCAGCATTATTTTACTATTATAGTCATGACATTGTAATGGGAAGGATCATGGTATGGTCTGAAAGGGTGCTTGATCTTGTGACCCTTCCATAAAATCGGGAAATTATTCCGAAACCTAATTCGACCATTTAGTTTAGGATTCAAACCAAATCTGTTTCGACAGCTTGACTTGACGAATAAACCAATGATTATATTGAGCTAGTGGCAGCAGAAAATATGAGAAATATATTAGACTAATTTAAAAAGGCAAAGCGTTGAATTCCTTTGAGACTTGAAGGGGAAAGCAGTTGCAAATGTGTTTTTTGTTGAGACTGGACACGGGACAAATTGTGTGAGTCAAAACGCCTTCTATTTTCTCGGGAGACTGGGCTGACGGAGTTCTTTGTGGAAAGGAAGTGAAAGGGAAGATGAGGCGTCTGAGTGGAGATGAAGATGATATGTCTGAGCCCAGAACACATCAAGCACGGAGAAAGTGAAGCTGTGGTGGAGGGGGAGAAAAAATAGAAAAAATAGCTGTTGGAGTGCGTAAAAAACACTTGTTGGAGTCTGGAGATGATTGACGTGAGTTTAAGACGGAGCGGAAGACAGGAGGCAGGGACACATAAAAAAACCGAGCTGAACGGAGTTGAGAAAGAAAAATAGAGATAAAAGTGAAAGAAAGGCATTATCATCATCATCCCACTCTTTACTCTACTCCCTTTCTTCCGAGGAACACTACTGGCATTTGCTAGGGTCGAGTGGCGGAGCTATAGCGATACATCAACATGGGCAATTGGCTAAAAATCATGTCATACGTTGACGAATTATTTATCGAAATTCTCGAGATTTTAACTAAAATTTCTAAAAAAAATTTACATTATTAATTTCGAGTACCTACCAGTATTTCTGTCTGAGGTAAACTTAATGTTATCAATTCGCTTGCATTATCGGATAACGATTTTCTGATTTAAGAACGAATGTGATAGTGACTGAAGGAATTCAAAATTATTTATAGGAATCCTCAGCCCTCAGTGCAGCGGAAATGCCAATTATATTTAAAGCGGAATTTTTTATCTAGGATTCTCATTTATGAAATTCATCGCGGAGCAACACATAGCATTAGATTGACTTGTAATTTTAATCAAGTTTGTCGAATTATCAGCATTTTAGAAGGTCTAGGTATTTATCTGGGTGATGTATCGGTTTAAGTAAGTCCGCCACTGCAGCTTTGTGTCTTTTTTCCGTTTTTGTGTTTTTTCCTTTGACTAGCTGGCAGGATCTAAAGAAAGAGAGATGTTTAAATGAAGATGTGGCTTGGAGGCAGGGAGGCATTTTGGAGTTGTTAGACGCCCAAACCTCATTTTTTATTCTGGGCACATTTCTCACGTTCTCTCCTTTGTATTCTCCTACTCCTCTCCAACCCCCGCAGCCCTTCTGTCTCAACCCACCCTCAACATAAATTCACCTAATGTCCACAATAACTTCATCCGATTACCAACAAGCAAAGAGACAGCACAAAATATTACCCCCACCTACCTCCGCCCAATTTTCAATTACCCTAATCATAGACAATTCAGCTTTCACCTAGTTACATCACATCACAACCCTATTAAATTAGCGCGTAGGCCTTAGTCTTACGCTTCTCTCATTGTTACTGTTTGAGCAATAAAAATTGGCGTTATTTGTGTTTGTCAATCACATTTTTCAAATTGAATTTTCCGCCTTTGCCGTTTAACTAGGCGTGCCTGACTGTGGACTACAGAACCCTGCTTATTTACCTAATTACTCCAGCTCTGGTACATGTGTACATATTAAATTAACTAGAGACTGGACTATATGCTAAAATTAAGAAGAGGCAAATAATGCATAGGTAAGCACGGTACGGTATAGCAGGAAAATTCTAGATTTGTATATATTGGAGTTCTACAGCGAGAGTGCTAGCCAGGAGTGCTTTTAAGTTTAGTAGTAGGTTGTAGGGCAGACTTTTGGAGATTTTATGCCCTCCATTTCTTGGTAAAGTAAGAAAACTTTCTGGAGAACAATATCTGATGCAGGAAGAAAAGTTTTCTAGAGTTCAGCTCAGCCATCTCTGCATTCCATTGTATTAATGAGACCTGTGCATTGTCCCTAAGCCCAGGAACTCGAGCTTCGCGAACTTTCTCCTGAATGCGTGTTCCGGCTGCACAGAAGGTCCCTCGAGCTCTCCTCTGTCCAAACTTAAGTTCATTACCTACCTCTTGTTTTCACGCAGTACAAATTCCTGGATTTGGATTTCATACGACTTATATAATCTCTAATTTCACTGCATTTTCAACTTCTCAGTCGGAAATTAAAACAATAGTTGTCAAAATCAAAAGTAATGATATTATCGAAATTTCAAATGAAAGATACAAAATATTTTTTACCGATAGCAATGATGCCGTAGCCGACAAATAATTCCTGAAATTCCCTTAAGACCTCCGTTGTGCATCGTTTGTTGTCGACATAGATGAGTGTGTCACTGGTGAAATCCGGGTAGATCGCTCTTTGTGTGCAACGAAGGGCGAGCCGTGAAAAAGAAAGTTGTGCGGAGAGTGAAAGGAGGCTCCGGCACTAAAGTTTGGTCTGTGAGTCTAACTTTGCTCTGTCTTTGTGTGGCACACAGGACGGAGGAGTCGTGATGGGGACACGGGCCATGACGCGGAACCACCGGAAGAGCCCCGATCACAACAATACGGCCTCTCCCGCCGTTTCCTCCACCGGACCCTCAGCCGCCTCTTCTTCTGGAACCATGAGCGCTTTGTCCTCCTCCACCCCACCCACTCCCCAGCTACCTCTTCCCACCACAACTGCCAGCAACGCTGCTTCCCCGTCACTTGAACCCCAGAACAAACGGAGGCGCGTCTCCGCCTCGGCTGCCACCACGGGCCCTGATAACTCCGCTAATCCGCCAGGGCCCACAGCAGTCAATGGACCATCCGCCCCAACTCCGGGTATGAAATCTGTCCATGCAGCCAAACCCCAGCTTACAAAGTTCAGCAAGTTTCAGCATGCTAAGGTCACAGCCGACTCTCACCTTCATAATAATAACAACAATGCGGAGGAGGAGTATCACAAGTGCGTGATGGAAACGCAGGCAGCACTACGCAGTCTGTCGGCCGAAGTCGTGTCGCATAATGAAAATGCCGAAGCAGTTAGCAAGCAGGGCACCAACCCCGCACCTTCTGATGAACACCTTTCTCCTGTCGCTACACCTACCAATGTTACGGACAAACCATTGATAGTCGAGAAAATGGAAATTGAAGAAGAGAAAGTAATTCAAACTGCCAATTCCGAAAAAGATGCAAATTGCACTCCAGCTAAGGCAGATCGAGAGCGAAGTCCACCCCCAGGAGCCCACCTTGTCAAGTCTTACGTTGCCCCTGATTTTAAAGAACTCGTCGATGACTCCAATTCTGGAGACATGGAAATGAATCCATATGGGTGAGGGTGGGAACAAGAGCGGCGGGTCAACCAGCATTGATTTCAAGAAAGTCACAAGTCTTGGTACGAGTAGCGGTGGGCCAAAGCCCGTGGGAGCATTTTACTCCCACCAACTTAGCAGCAGTGGACCCTCAGCATTCACAAGTCCTGGCGGTGGCGGTGGGAGCGGGTTCTACGGACTAGAAGCCCACCCGAGCGGCGGTCAGCCCCACCGCTCATCCTCGTCATTTGACTTTGTGGAGAGCGGAGAAAGTCCGCGGAGCTCCCCCCTGACACCCAAGCAGTACACGGTGCTCCAGCCAATGACTCCAGTGGATCATCCTGGGAAGGTGGGCTCGGAGTCTTCGCGCAGTGGAAGCATGTCTCCAGCCACTCCAGGTGGAACTGCCAAAGGTAGGCCTCACCTCGCTCACTCAGCTTTCTCCTGACACGTGCTGCTGCTACTTTCTCCTTTTTTTGCTCTCTCTCACACAGTCCCCATCCCTCACCAGCACAGACCCCCAAAAAAGTCCTATCGTTTTATCGACATTTCTCTCCGCCTGAGCCCGGCCAGCAGCGGAAGGGAATATAGCACTTTATGCTTTTTATAGCCCTGCTCAGCTCCACACACAGGCGTCTACTCACATTCTATAGGCTTCTCTGCTTGTCATGCAGAACTTCTAGTACTTTCTCCGGATGTCCTATGTCGTCAGAAGTCGATGCAGATTATTTAATACCCTACATATTGACTCCCACGCTATAGAACTCTAAGGGAAAGCATTATTAAGGGAATGAGCAACTTCAGAAAGTAATAAGCAATGGACTGTATAGTTGTTGCTCAATTGGGGAAAAATACAGCCAAGAACAAGTTGTAGCTATCAATTATCTCTCACCCACGATTTTCCCCTCGTTGGACTCACGATAGAAAAAGGCTGAGTCGAGTAATTTGCTCTTGTTTCTGTTTTCCGAGCTATTGGCCAAATCAGGGCTATAAATCATATTTTTCCTCTTTCGTTGTTCTCGACAAATTAATATTGACACTGGACAAGGCTGTAACTCGATGCTGCATCGTAGGTTATACGATGAATTTGCTAGCCTACTTCAGCAGCGTAGACTAGAGTACTAGAGATTTGATTACACGGCAAGTTTTGCTTCATTACTTTTGCAAGAATTATGAAAAAAGCGTTCATATTTCGAATAAATTTATTTTTCAGACCCAACAAAATGTCCAACACCTGGATGCACTGGTGAGTTCAACAAGCAAATTAAAAAAAAATAATAACGAAAATTTTAATTTTTAATATAAAAATCATATTTTTAACCCTGACTTTCTGCCTGTATATTCGCTTAGGTATGGGTCATATAACAGGACTCTACTCCCATCATAGAAGGTAGGTGCAACTTTTTTTCTTCTTCTTTCTTCTTTCACAACTCATTTCAACTTTTTTCTTTTGGGGTTTTCCAAAAAAAGAAGCAAAAAAACTTTTTTCCCATTGGGACTCCAAAAAAAAGAGATGCAATTCTGTCTCAACTTCCCCGCCTAAGTGCTAAGAAGGTCAAAGTAAAAGAATACTCATTTGCAATTTGGAGAAAACTAATGCAGACTAAACTCTCCTCCGTTCTAGTTCAAAATATGGGTCAAACGAGATGATCATAATAATATTAGCATTTAGAGACAAACTTTTTTATACAGACTTGGGATATATGGGATATTTTTAGTTCTATTCAATGAGTTTTCTTTACTTTCTTCCGCTCTTTTGTTTTTTCAAAGGCAAAACAGACATTTAAAAAAAACTTTGAAATAACTCTAAACTTTTTTTTACGTGGAGGTGCAACGTAAAAATTATACAAAAAAGCGCATGCATAGCGTGAAAACTATGCATATTTCTGTACAAAGTCCAGAATAGGGACTCTAAAGGGTACTCGCGAGCAAAGCGAAGTTTTCACTGATATCTCAACTTGTTGTTCTCTCTTGCCTTGCCCCAAAGTTTGGGCTAAAGTTAACTTTGTCAATGCGTGCCAAAGTGTTGTATTAGATTTTTACTTTTAATCCGAGTGTACGGACTAGTGACATTATTTCTTGCCTTTCTCTCTGTAGCCTGTCAGGATGTCCACGGAAAGATAAGTTGACCCCGGAAAGTAAGTTCTTCAGACCCACCTTCTACTACCGCTTAGCAATACCAATACCCGCTTCGTTTTCTTATTTTATGCTAGTAGCTTTTTAGTAAATGCACGTGTACCAATCGAATGTGTTGAATGATGGACTTGATATGCCGCCTTCCGCCTACTTTTTGTCTTTCCTTTGCAATTTGTTACTTGTTATTATGGCAAATTTTCATGTAGAATATATGTTTAGACCTGAGCGGACACGTCACTTTAGTTTTGAGTTTTATTTTCCGTTTGGGACTACCCCCGAGTTGTCGTTTGGTATGTTCTGGCTTGAGTATATGTGAGCGTGCGGTTGAGAGGACGGTGAAAGTAACGGGCTCCGTTTTTCGTTTTCTCTCTTTTGACAGTTCTGGCAATGCACGAGACAATCTTGAAATGTCCTACTCAGGGATGTAGTGGTGAGTTGGGTTTTCGTTCTGAGCACTTCCAAGACCTCCAACTACATCTCACCGTGGCAGCGTGTTCTAAGCCTGGTTCGTTTTCTGGTGTTTCAGGCCGAGGACATGTCAACAGCAATCGGTAATACTCACCGCAGTTTGTCAGGTTGTCCCATTGCAGCGGCCAGTCGACAGGGTGGCAGGGAGTCACGACCAAAATCACACTGTAAGTCAATTAGCACCTTGTCACACGAGTCACCACCATCCAAAACGATGGGCTGTTTTAATTTATTAATTAAAGCTCAACGACTATGCGCAAATGCCAAAGCGATATTCCTATCGGCCTTGGAACAATAGCATAATTAAGCATAATGCTTCTTTTGAATGTCTGTAGTCTGAATTATTGCTTGAATGCGTTATCGTGTGACCAACGCATTTTGAAAATATTAAATTCCAGTGCTATCAATTTAATAAGATGAATTATAAAATTTCAGGCAAAGAGTCGGACTCATCCTCGTCGAAACACTCATTTCCGTTCGGGTCAAGCCACAACAGTCGCTCTCCACCGCCGTCTTCATCTGATTTCCCTGGACAAGTGCAAGTCTCCAAGTCATAAGCTTTTACCCCATTCCGATGTTCATCACCACATGATTCATCAACAGTCCCACAGCCGCGTTTCCACCCCGGAACCTAGCTCGAATCATCCACCCCCTGGCTACGAGGCCTATTGCTGTGAGTCTACCAGCTCATCTGCCTCTTCCACCCCCTCCACTGCCCCGCCACCCCACGGTCATCATCCCCAGCATCAGCCCGAACATTCCCAACACCACCAGCAGCATCCCCACCAGTACCCCGCAACGCCACGGCCATCTGCATACGAGGAAATGGCTTATCGCTACCATAACAGCCACCAAGTCCTCACGCCACTTCCCATTCCACCTTCGCCGTATGACCACCAACACCGGGCAGCGAGCATGTATGGACATGAATACCCTCAACAGCATCAACATCCAGCACAACAGCAGCAACATCAGCATCAAGTCCCGACATCCGGTTCCGAACAGCAGGGAACTGCGGAACGAGAAAACAATCACGGCGGTCCCACACCCAGCAACGTGAACGGGAACAACAGCGGAAGTGGGAATCCGAATAATGGAGTCGAGGACGGCGGTCGGAGTGAGATGAA
>VNWX01003372.1:0-10410 GCA_009869905.1 Ceratophysella communis | reverse complement strand
TTATGGTCAAATGATCAAAGTGCTGACTGGGAGTCTCCAAATCCCTAGCGAGATTTCCGTGTTAATTACAGAAGCACGACGAAACCCTTGGAATTTTTGTTGACGGCGACAGTTTTCGTATGTATATTGACTTTAGTTCAATTAACTCGGGCACAATTGGTGGGAGCCTTGGGTGTCCCAGGGTGAAAGAACATTCTAGAAAATTGCTGCAGTTTACAAAAACTGGTCCATGTACCGAAGCATAGCATAATGCTAGCCTCAGTCGAGCCTTCCTGACCGCTCGAAATTACATTACTACTAGACCTTTATACCATGGGAATTTAACAAGAGTCGTCGGGACTGACACTTCAGCTGAAGGAGGGCTTAAGTGTAACGGCGGATTCTCTACAGTAGATTGCATTCTATTCTAGAAGGCTACAGTAAATGCTTGCTACTTTCTCTTGTCCTTGTCGATCGACTTCTGTGGGATAATGAAGTTTTACTGAATTGAAGTTTTTCGCTGTGTATTGTGTAGCCAGCATCTTTTGTAGGCATGGCGGAGAAGATCCCTTTTGTTGTTCCTGATACATGTAAACATTGGCCTAGATTCTAAGATTCCCGTAGTCGAAGCCAGGGCACAAGGGCCC
Organism: Ceratophysella communis; assembly: GCA_009869905.1. Classification (NCBI taxonomy): domain Eukaryota; kingdom Metazoa; phylum Arthropoda; class Collembola; order Poduromorpha; family Hypogastruridae; genus Ceratophysella; species Ceratophysella communis. The sequence continues at coordinate 9,784 of VNWX01003372.1, read as the reverse complement.
GGATGACTATTGACTTCATGTATGGAAGTGACGGGGTGGAAGAAAGGAGTAAGACAATGGCTTCTACACATTACATTACTTATATATAGGCACTTTCTAACTTTTTCTTAGACTGTTGCGGTAGAAGCAGAAAGGCAGCAGAAAAAGGAGAGGAGAGAAAAAAACTTCTTAAAAACTGTATTTTCCGCCCATTTCCCGGCCTCATTATGCAAACTCCTTGATCCAGAGATAACAATAAAATGTCGTCTTACGAGGAAATAATGCCTATGATACGTCAGGCGGGTAGGAAGGATAAGCTGGCATAGTACAACTTTAATGGCCAACTTTCTCCCATATGTTTCCATTGAGTCTCTGTGTGGACTTAAATATTGGAGTGAAAGTGCGAGAAGTGAAAGTATTATGCACATGTTCGGTCGCCGACAGAAAAGCGTAAATTTCTGTACTTTTATTCATTTCCAGGGTTGCAATAATTTTATTACCTCATTTTCTTATGCAGCTATTTCAATATCAGAAAAAATAAATTGCGATCTTTAACCGCTAATATCGTGGAAAAAGTAAAATATATTTATGCGATTTTACATATTTAGTTTAAAACTCTGCTTTCATAGGTCATGAAATTAATAACGAGAAAACATGAAATATTTCTATTCCCGTATTAGACGTTAAGATTAAAATCTCAGCTAATTGATGTGATATATCTGATTCTGATATGTGATTATGATTATCTATTTAGTTTGTTCTTAAAATTGGAAATGTGTGCTATTTTGAAGCATTCTTAACCAACAGTATAAAATTAAATATCTTATAATATACTTAATTACTGAAAAAATTCAGAATTTTTGCGCGTGAGTTTCTTTTTCCAAAAATTAAGATGACGACGGCAGCCACCCAAAATGGCCACGCCTAACCCACAATGTACTTCTCCTCCTGCCAGATTCACCCCACTACTGACATGACCGCTGCGCTGCGCTGCTAAAGCGAAGTCTGTTCGTAAACTCAACGCGTATCTAGAACTAGCATTGCTTCTAGCATGGCGGAGCTTAGCTGGGTGACGCCTCAGGCTTAATCAGTCCTGCCTGCATGATCGTGTTTGTGCGCAAAATCTGCAGTACGTACCTGAAGAGTAGCAGAACTAGAACGAACGCCCTAGTCGGCGAACTTCTTGACGACGACAGCCGAGCTCTCTGAAGACTTTCTCAAGAAACATAATATTCAACATTTTAGGCAGTCAATCAGTTTTCAGCAGTGATCCCAACATTGAGTGACAAAAGAGGCTGTCGATTTTCTACTTGTCATCCAAAACAGCTTGAACCGCCCGAAGTCCTGCCTCATAGTTGACCTTGAACTTACTGAGCCATGGCGGACGGGAAACCAGGAACGTCTTCGAGATTGGGGAGCGCAAGTACAGGTAATTACTGATTTTCTTTTCATTGTATGAAATTATTATCTTAGTAATTTTATTTACTAGTGGCTAGCGGTTTTCCTAAATCATAAATTTTCATATTTTTATGTATAGCATGTATATGCGGCTGGCGCGTTATGCTTATTCTACGTACGATCGTAGCGCGTTTGTATAATTCAAATGAAATTCGCATGCTCGGGTCGTCAATCGTGGACCTGTTTATATGGTGCATGTGTATTGCTTTACAGAAATGTCCAATTCCATGGTTAGGAAATCAGGCAAAAAGCGGATTTCCGCAAAGGAACATTTCGCCCGTGCTCAAAAAGTCCTGAAAGAACATCCAGACTTCACCAGCTTTCCAGATGTTATGAAAAGCAATGACTCAATTAAAATTTCGATGAGGAACCTCAAGCGCTGGCGGAATCAAAGATCAGCCATGACACTGGATTTCGAGCTCCAGGATGAGGCAACGAAGGTAAGCAACAGCATCAGTAGCTTCTAGTTTCCCACCTTTCTCCTATAAAGGACCAAATTTTTAAAGTTTCAAATTTCATATTTGAATTTCAGGCAGTCTATTCGAAATTAGAGCAAGACATGTCCAGATACTACAGTGAATTGCGCGAGGGAAATATCGGAGTTCTTTCTGCCACTGATATGAAGGAAGATACTTTTGTGGTTGCACATTTGGGAGATCAGAATTTTGAGCGAGCAACCCTTGTTGCAAAAAATCCGAACGTGCCCATTAGGTTCCAGTATTTATTGGATCTGAAGGACAAGAACGATGCAACGTTCTTTAATTCTCAAACAATGTCATTGTTTTACATGGTTCAGAAATTTGCTCGAACACCGTACCGTGTAAGTAAAATATTTAATTTAAATATTTATAGAAACTCGTCTCCGAGGAGTCACAGTTAATTTTAAATTTTTTCGTTATTACATACAGACTAAGCAGATGTTTCTGGAAGGTACGCAGTATTTTCAGCATCTTTTCGAGTTCCGAGATGCATTCTGCGAAACAGTGACTGAAGCTGACATATTGGACGCAACCATTGTAAAACGTGACGACGGATTTGTTCACCTGATTCTTAGAAGCCCAAAATATAAAGACTCTGTGAATGACGTTGTTCTGCAGAAAACTTGTGCTGCATTTTCTGTACCAAAACTCCCAAAGGTAAGAATTTAAATCTGAAAAGTGCGAATCGAATTATGTCAGAACTTCTACAAGAAGGTACAAATACTAACCTTTAATTATTCTTAATCAGTATGAACACTAAAAAAATTTATTCTGAAATTCCAGGCCGGAAAGATGTACAGTGGCTGCCATGTTGCTCATTGTGAGGACCATGCTGTCGTGTACATTCAACTACGTACGTATATGCTCGATTGCCTCGAGTTTGTCCAGGAATCAATTACCAGTGAGGCCTTCGAAAACGGTAAGGTTCATTCTACAGGTCATTCGAATCAGGACACGATTTACCTCGCAGAATGCCATGGATTGTATTGTCGCTGCAAAATCATATCAGCTAATGGTGGACAGGTACTTCCTCAACGAATTACGTACTTTTTTTAACAAGTCACGCCGTAATTCAATTGAAATATAATTGTCACGTTGTTCTTGGTATAGGCTTTTGTGTATTTCTTGGATTATGGCAACACGGAAGCGGTTGACATTTCAGAGCTTGTTCCATGTAAACGCGTCAATAAGCATTTTGAGAAATTCCCGCCAATGGTATGAGTGTTAAGGATTCAGTCTATGTTTTTTAATCATTGTTTGATTTATGACTCATTCCAATTTGTCAACAGGCCATACAAGCACGGGTTATAAACGTGGAATCATTTGATCTCGACGTTTTCTTTGAAAAACTGGACATTAGCGAGAGTGTGGGTATTCTGGTAAGGAATTGTAATTAAAATTCCTCGCAGTAACACATAACGAGTTGCCCAGTTTTTACTTTTCAATTGTTATTTTAGACCTTGACCGAAGCAACGGCCAACTCTCTGGCTGAAATTGAAATCGTGTACCTGAATGATCCGGAAACTCCAACTTTGAGTGAAATTGCAATACGCGAGAACTGGGCAACCCCATCAGCAAAACCCATAGTTTCCACAACTGCTTTCTTGTTCCCGAAAATCGTAAACTATGGAACTATGGGTATGAAGAAAACAAACTGGTCAATGGATTCAGGCAACCCGGTTTTTGCCGAACAAGGAGCCATCTTGGATGTTTATGTTGCTTACGCCGAAGGCCCACATTACATTGTCGTTAGTATACCACTTCCACGTCGCCTAATGTTCATCATAATGACAGAGATGAGAGCTCAACAGTTTTATTGATTTGCATAGATTCGACCATGGAACGGGATCAAGGAACTACATAATATGGAGAGACAGTTACTAGTTGATCCTCTTTACCAGTCACTCACCCCAGAAGAACAGAATGGACACCAGCAAAAGTAATCAGTGTTTTTTGTTTTCTTTTGTTTTTGTTGTAAAATACACGGTAACATTAGGCCTCTTTAATTTTTTCAACTAGTGCTAACGGCGACGTAATGAAGGATTTTCGGGTCGGCCAGATCTGTGCCGCTAAACCAGAGGAATGGCCTAAATCTTACGAGCTCAGTAAACCGGCAATAGGCAGGTAAGATGTAATAAATATTAATATACACTTATGCTAATGCCCAAACCTCAAAATTCAACTTAATTTCGACAAAATATAGAGTTCGAGTGATCGGGCCAAGCTTAGATGGAATTTCGAATCGCATAAAAGTACTATGGATCGACTACGGCATCGTACAGACAGTCCGGGCAGACAAACTGATCCAGATTGAGTCAAAATTTTCCAAGTTGTCACCTCAAGCGGCCGTGTTGTCGTTGCGTAAGTTTATTTCGATCTAGATTCCTGCCTGCTTCAATCACTTCAATCACTTAAAACAAACAATGCAATTATTTTATGTTTATCCTCTTTCAGCCGAAAAGCCAAGCAATTGGGGAATTCACCACGACCGTGCACTCCATAGTGCCCTGACGAATAAACGCTACTTGGTCAAGGTTCTTCGCGTGAGCTACGACGCTGGAACTGAGGCATACTCCATTGTTGGAGAGCTTTACACTTGTCAAGAATTTAGGTAAGATATCTACCCTAACCATAAGCCTTATAACCAAACAGTAGTTTCAAAATCTATCACTTTAGATAATACGTATCCTTTAATTTCAGGGACCCGAAGAAGTCCGAAGTGAATCTTAGCGTCTCAGCAACTAATGCCAAAACCGTTGCTCCTTCCGGTAAAAATTTAGTCCATTATACTTTTTTTTATTGACAACGAAATTTGAGAATTCAAACTAGTTCAATAATATATCTAATTACTGATGCCTTATGCTTTGATATTTTCAGGCATGAAAAAATATGCTTGGACCGAAATCGTGCAATTGGCTGACAACGCAAGCCTCAGCCGATGAGGGAAGTTTTTGCAAGATGCTTCGTCTTGAATAGAGTTTTTTAAATCTGCTTACAATTTATTTTTAGCTCGTACTTTACTTGTAGGTATTGTACTTGTAGCTTAATTCGTATTTAGTCTGTCTGCATGTTTGTTAGCCTCGTTAAAAATCTGGCATTCTGGAAGTGGCTATTTTATTTAATTAAATTAAATACGAAAATAATGTTCTAATGCAATTTGTTAGTAATATAATTCTGCTATGTCTAACCATGCTTACAAATTAAATAGGCACATGCAAATGAATACAACCAATTTTTATTCTGGATTTTAACTGCCATGGATGATTTGTTTAGTTTCCATAAGGTGTTTATCGGCATACTTAAATATGAGTAAAATGCTACTTTAGAAGAACACAGGTTTTACGGATTGTATTTTCAGATTTCAATTAGCAGAGTATAAATATTCGCTAGCGTGGCTTTGCTATTTGATGGTCTGTGGCTTGTTTTGGGCAAATTTTTCGGTTAAGCAATAGTTTCATTCAGGTCCCCAAATAATGATTGACAAGCAGTTTAATTAATTTTTATTGACTTGGAGATTCGTTATGTAGATACTACGCACCGTAACATAGAGACCGAAGAAAGCTTCAGGGGTTAGTCTGTTCAAGGAGAAAGTTTTGTCGGCCTCTATTTCAGTGAAACTGAAGTCGAGAGCGAGCCGTTGAAACAAATACCTTGGAGACGGATTTATAAAGTCATCCTATTCTGGAGAATTAGACACGAGAGTATTCTTCCAAGAACCCTTCCCTCAACCCCTTACGCACAAAGGAGAAACTGATGAAGAAAAGTGCAATAAAAGGCCAGAGAGAAACCTTATTAAAATTTACATTTTACATATGGATTCTCTCTCGTCTCTGCCTAGTTTCTACAATACAGTATAACTTCCAGTGCAGAGACGTTCTTCTGCATGAACGCTTTCAGCATCTCTTTTCTTCATAATATCGATCCTTATAAACTTAAGAAACTTACCTTTCCAAACTCCGTAAGGCCACCTCTTTCCGGTAAGTAATTCTCTGATGAAGCCGAGTCTGCCCTGGAAATACACGGAACAATCACATCTCATTTATAAAACATATTTCTATCCAAAAGCTTCCCCTGGTTCCCTCGTCTCGTTTCCCTGCCTTTCCCATCTGAATTCCAAGAAAAGTTCATGATATCGCCCTGAGCCTTGTTAACCATTAATTCCGTCCTATTTACATATTTTGAGCTGTTGGGCTTCGCAGATAAAAAAAACCCTGGGAGAGCTTTTTATAGTTTCTCTGTTCTGTACATAACTTGCCTCTCTGTCTCGTTTTGAAGCAGAAAAAAGAACAGAGCTTCTCTCTCCAGAGCTCCTTGAGCAATTAACATCAAAGAATAATGAGAACTTGGTGAGAGAATGCAGTTGGAGAGTGAAAGTTTTAATATTTCAAACAGTATTCTCTGTGCACACAGACAAGGCTTTAAAGTATTTGTTTCGAGTTTAATTAGAGTTAGATGTATGCCATGAATTAGGAGCTCAGAATTCCTCGTTTGAAATGGAATTTTTGCTACAAAAATTTGCATTGCATTTTTGCTAATCTGCCATCTATGCACGCTTTGAATTTGGCATCTAATTCTCCACCGAGGCTGAGCCACTTCTTGGCTTTGCCCTGGATTCAAAAAGCGAATTAAAATTAAACCCGGAAGCATAAAGTGATCTCTGATCTCGTTCCAAAAGACATTCTCATCGATTCAAGGTAAGCTGTGAATTTGGGAGCTCTGAGCCGTGGCAAGTGGCAAACTGGTCTACTGTCTGAAACACCGTTAGACCTGATGCACCACACGAGAAGAGGCCATACCAAACAAGGACTCAACGGAGTGAAATCTAATTAAGTCCCACTTCCGACCCTTCAACCCTATCGGCGTCATTCATTTTAAAGCACATGGAATTCTGGAGAAAAGCTTTATAGAGGTTACGGAGAAGTTATAAGGTTATATACCAGGAATTCTGTACGTTTTACCACGGCACGCTCTACTTCCTTCATTATTTCTCATTCAAAATTACAGCTTCATACAAGCTTTCTCTCCGTGAAATGGATTCAAGCTCCAGAGTTCAGCAGAGGTCATCCTACTGTATATGGTCGCTTAAACTGCTTTTGAGTTCATCCTACTTCCGAGCTGCACTGTGCTAATTCAGTAGATCTGCGCTTCCTTAAAAATGCATTTTTGCAAAAAATTAATTATTTATTCATCGTTCCTTAAGATTTTCTATGCTTCCTGCATAAAAAGCTTCTGAATAAGACACTATGCCCTTTACAAACACCTTTTTAATTTTGCAAGGAATTCAAGGCCCTCCTGGCAGGACAAGAGCGACGTAAAACCGCATATCATTTTTGCATGCATCAGCGAATTAGAACTGGGAATTTTTGGCTGAATTTGTATAACTTAAAAAGCGTAAATTTTATTTAACAACTGTAAATAATTTTGCAATATGTTCATACACCTTAGGTCAAAAATCGTATGTAAAACGACGATAAATTATAAGTGAAATCAGCTTTTTACGACCACTGCCCAGATTTCCTGACTTTGCAAATAAATATTTAACTAGTTTTTCACGGTTATGGTTTTACGAGTATTTTGAAAGCCATATTTAGTGGGCTAGAAAGTAATGATGTCGTCGTCGTCGTTTTGCGAGACCTGTAAACCGTTAGAGCACGAAGTGTGGCTTTTTATCTTTGATGTGGTTTCCCCTCTACTCAAAGATGAAACGGTAGAGTATTTGTGGCTCTAGTCTTCTGCTGGTCCTGAACTTCGTCTGATGTGACAGTAATACACTATACATTTTACAAACGTCTAAACAATGGGATAACAGACACAGGAGCTCAGGGAAGGGTTTGTAGCTAGGCTGCAGATATGACGTATAAAATTCTAGCGGTTTTTGAATGCTAAGGTGAGTTGTGCGTAGGAAAATTAGGAACTGGAGAAAGTTCTGTCATGAGAAAGGCTGACTTGACAATGCAGATTTTAGTTTCCTATTCTCGTGCATTAATACCAGCGGAGGCCAAAAATCAGAGAGTGACATGGAGGAAGGTAGAAGAAGGGGTTTGATTTCCCAAGGGTCCTGCTCAGAACGTCGTCGTCAAGTCATAAGAACCGACTTGAGACTATAATAGATCGCTACTCGTACAAACTACAACTTACACAAATATAATGCTCTCTGCTCGTCTCAGTTTAAAATTACTTGGGCAGATGACTGGAGTTAGCTTTTAATTGGTAAACGGGGAGGCGTCAACGAACCCTTCAGCCTTCAGCTAGCAACTCTAATTAATAACAATTTATCTCACAGTAATATCTCAGGCATAATTGGGGACTGTTTTGTTTGGACTGATATCAAAATTCTAACTGAGCTCTTTCCTGCCCTGTCAGCGCCCAGAATGTAAACATACGCAATGCAAAGGGGGGTAGAAAATATTATTTCTATTTCAGTTCATTCTGCATTTCACAGCAGGAGCCGCGGTTCTGAATTTCCGATTTTCACTCAACTCAAGACAGTAGCAGTCAGTCAACTCAACAAGAGATCATATCTGCATAGAGGGAAATGCAGAAATGATAAAATAACAAACTTGAGAATTCAATTCCTGGAATGCAAGCTGTTCTGTTATGTGCAGCAAGAACGATTGAAAATACGAGATGATGTGCTGGCATTCTTCTCTTAAAATTGAGTTTCGAATGCACTCAAACGATAATATGTGCCCGGACTAAAGATTGAGTAGGTTGAAAACCCTCCAAAAGTATTCGTAAAATTCTAGACAATTAGCCCCGTGTTAAACAAGAGAAAGTCAACTTACCAGGGCGTATTGCAATTATGCGTGAGGGTGAGATAGCGAGCTCCAAGACTGTTGAGCATCCGAAGAACTGCCAGACTGTTCCCATCTTGAGAATCCAATTCCTGGAATGCAAGCTGTTCTGTTATGTGCAGCAAGAACGATTGAAAATTTTACGAGATATTGTACAGGTATTCTTCTCTTAAAATTGGATTTCGAATACGCCCAAGCGATAATACGGGCGAGATCGAGTAGCTTGAAACCGCACGAAAAATTATTCGTAAAATTCTAGACAATAACCCCGTGTTAAACAAGAGAAAGTCAACTTACCAAGGCGTATTGCAATTATGCGTGAGGGTGAGATATCGAGCTCCAAGACTGTTGAGCATCCGAAGAACTGCCAGACTGTTCCCAATAGCATGCCCTCCTTCCACTCCAATCAGACTCGCAATCCGGCTCTCTCGATGAGCAGCTTCCACCTCTGGATCATCCATCAACGTTCCATGAAAAGGCAAAACACGACAAGGAATATTAGCAAGACATACCAAAGGAAATAGAAAAAAAAACAACAGCAGCTTTCATCAACTTTCTCCATAGGGGAAATAGCACAAGACAGCTTTCTCCGCCCAACATTCATGTATCATGCCTCATTGTCAGACTCGTGTTCAGATGTACAGGTTTCTTTGTATGATACATTGTAACCAGGGTTGGGAGCATCATATATAGCACAAGTTTGAGGCATTTTACAAATACACATAATATCTATATTACCCAAAAATAAGGCACATTTTTAATTAACGACGCCGGACTTCAGAGAATTTTTTTGACCTGACTATCGAAGGCAAAACGTAGCATCTTGACTTTCTCTGTTAAACAAATAACGCTCAGAGAAAACTGCACTACACTCGGTAAAATATACTGGACGGATGGACAAATAATCTAAGAGCTTAAGAACCCTGAAAGTTTTGGCCAGCTCGCCTGCTCACTTTTATTCTCAAGTGGTTTCCTAAGACTATGGTCTTTTGGTGCGTCCTTTTACTGCTTTTGCTGCACTTTCACTTGTGTGTGCATGGGTCTGTGCGTGAAGGAGATTAGGGTTTCTTTTTT
>VNWX01003371.1:0-10412 GCA_009869905.1 Ceratophysella communis | reverse complement strand
GTTTGAACTGTTGAGCGAGCGTTTGAATACTGTAAGCAAGCAGCGTCCATCACAGTTTAGAATTCTGAAATCTGAAATAGGCATGTGGTTCTCCATGACCGTTTGAAAGATAGAATCAGGCGCGTGTCCATCACCGGGCCCACCCCGAAATTTCTCAGAAAACCCTAAAAATTTGACGTTTTGTGGTGACAAACTCAGAAAAATGTCGTTTTCGACAACTACTTTTCACATATTTATGCAGAAAAACTGTGCAATTTGAGATAAAAATACAATTCTTCTGAGTAAATCTCAATCATTTTGAGCGCCTGCCCGCCGCTTATACACCTCGAAAACTGGTATTTTTGTCAACTTTGATTACAAAAATCAATCTTTTAGTGGAAAAGAGGCAACATTTTGAGCGCTCTAAATAATCGTGTACTGAATTTTAAAATTTTTGGGCCCCTCCGGAAATTGGATCCTGGCCATGGCCACCCTGGTGGATGGGCATGGGAGTTTCTGAATTCTGAATGCTCGAATGCTTTGCTTTTGCTAGTGACATCGACTGCCAGACAGAATTCCACATTACATTTATTGACATGAGCTCAAGTCATCGAACCGGGCAGTTGCCCGAAAAATTCCCATTATGTGAAGGTTTGAAAGTGCTTCAGTTAGGGACAGATAACTGGAATTGGGAAAATTAAGTGATACTTCTGACTCTACTTGATCGTAGGGACAATTAAATACCGAAAAATTGCTTGATGGTGGGCAAAATAATTTTTAGTATTCTAGAATTCCGTGGATTTGTCCAATGGCTCAGCGTTCATCTGTAGTCTGTTCCGGAGAGGAATAATAGATTTTGTTGTAATTAGCTCAATAGTCTAATGTCTCATTTTACCTCATTAAAGAAGACGATATCACAGAAAATAATGTTGACGATAACGATAAGGCGTACTTCTATACACCTAATTCACACACCCCGGTCCAATTTGATACTCCGCATGCCGGAGCGTCTCCAGAATATTGTTTTGGGAGTTCGAACCGCCGAAATGGTTGAAAGTAGAAATTGCTAAATATTTGCCTTGCGGAAATAATTGTTCTAAACTCGAACTTTTCCTTATTTTCAGTGACTTACACACAAACTGAGCCAAAAGTCAATAAAACTTCTCTGAAAAGCTATAATTACGCGCTTACGTCGCCTTAGACGCCGATTTCACGACTTTCTCGCCGGTGGACGTGTAGGTATTGTCAAAGTACACTCTCATGATCATGATAAGAGCAAAACGGATTCAATTTTTTTTTTACAATTTACCACAACTAAAACTCTCCGCGAAACCAATTTCTGTGGGACGCGGTGGCTTGGCCGTGTGTGCTTTGTTCGACCCGTACTACTTATATCAAGCTTTGGATGGTTATTCTCACGGTTTTACCCACTAATAATGGTTACTGTTATAATTACGCGTCGGATTATATAATTTCACCCAACCCACATCTGACTTTTTGTTATAATTTAGTGTTGATAATCCTGCATTACGTTACTGAGTTTCGTTATTAAAGCGTAGGTAGCTTAGCGTTAGGCTTTCATCATAGCAGAAATATACGAGAAGCCTAGGCACGATAATTGACGGCTTATTCTACCCGTTCGAGCCTTTTTCCACCCAAGAAGGGAGTGAGTCAACCTTTCGCTATTACGAACTTCGCCAAAATAGACTCAGGTATCTAGGCAGAAGGGCAGGGGGGGGGGGGGCGTAGGGAGCACAAAAATCACAAAAGCACCACCGTCACAGTAAACTACAATATCATAATCATAACCTACACCACACAACTATCAAAGCTACACGATGCAACCAGAAGCGCACAATAATGAGCCTTCTTATCTCAACAATTAAGATAATCTGAACCTTGAACAGAAAAACTCCAATTGGAATGGAAAAATGATATGTAGTGTAGAGTGGAAGGAAGTAAAATCCCTGTGCATGAAAAGTTTTCTGTTTTATTCCAGTAAAGCGTTCGTCGCAAACAACAAATAGCCACCTTCATAGTCCCTTACTTACGAAACGCAATTTTTTGAGAATTCAATTCATCATGGCAAGATTAGGTGTCCTGCTTTTGGCGTTTCTTGGGTAAGAGTTAAGAAAGTTTTCAATTACCCAGACTGCATATCTGCTTTGCGTACTGTCTGAATTCTGAAAATCTTGGTTTATCAGTAGGTCATATACCAGGAGAACATAATATAATTATAATCAACATCATTACTTAGAAAATAAGAAAAGTAAACCAAACCCTGCATAAAAAACTTATTGCCTTAACGTGACGCTGATTTTATCAGCGTCACGCGTCACGCTAATTTCTCGTCAATTATAATAAGACGAAATAACGGCACTAAAAGTAGCTCCCAAGGGCTGTTTGTCTCGAGCCTCTATTCAGATGCTAACTTTGTGTGCTGCGAAGCGACAAATAATCGAATACTTTTCCAGTTTCAGTCTACAAAATTCCGTAACGGCTGAAGTTATCCCGAAGAAGTTAGCGATATTGGTCGAAGGCAGACCAGACTTGGAACTGGACTTGACTCAAGATGTGTCTAATGTCAAATTGAAAATCAAGCAGGGAAGTGAATACAAAATTCGCATCGACTTCGTTATCGAGGGAAAAGGTGTACAAGGTCTCAGATACATTCAAAAGACTCTCCGAGCTGGAATTAAAGGTGCTTGGAACAGACGTATAAATTAATTCTTCGATGTTGTATTACCATAATTATCAGTATATTTTGATCATGCAGTGGACAAAACAGAAGATATTATTGGAGACCTGAGCCCGGTAGACGAGCTTCAGAGTTACACTTCTCCTGCGTCAGAAGCTCCGACTGGAATTGTGGCCCGCAGTGGTGTTTTTAATGTCGTGTCCGAATTCCGGGATAATGATGGCCTAGTCGATGTTAAATGGAACTGGAAGTACCAAATTACTAAAGACTGGTAGATAAAGGGGAAATCCGCTTGCACTGGATGTTTTCAAAATCAATATATTATTTGAAAATGTTTCCGTAATCAAATTATTATTATACCCATTATTATGTTGACTAGTTTCAAAGTTTCTTCACGTAAATATGGATCGAATTTGGCTTTAAAATTGCAATTAATATTTTGAAATAAAATTAATTTGGCTAACCAATTATATATTGATGCTATGTTAAACGCCGGGTCGATTTATGAGACTTAATTATTTATGAGAACTGATCAAACCAATTTGCGAAATTAATACGAGTAAAATGAACATGTTTATTTGAAAAGGTTCTGGGTTTTATAAATCGCAAAAATTGGATAAATCAGAATAGAGTTATTGATTCGCAATTTTTTATTACCGTTTTCTTTGTAATCCTATGTATATTTGTACCCAGCGATTTCTACGCGTGGACATAACAAATAATATTTAAGTACCTTTTAAAAAGTCGTCTCAGTATCCATGAATAATTTATCTTAAAGTGTAACCAGTATTTAATTTCCAACTGTATGTACTATTTTATTAACACAGAGCGTGTGGAAATCGGAAATCCCTGGACTAAACTGGTACTGTGCCAATTCTCTTTCTAATTTAGAAACCGTTTGTTATCAAATAGAATTATTCTAATGAAATTGTAGGTCAGCTGACACTTAATTATTCTAGGGGGAAAAATCCGATGCCAACCGTACTCAATACATTATATGAATTTGAATATGATATGAATACATGATATGAAATCTTAACACTTGTAAGGAGCTTTCAGGGGCGCTGCTAGGTCTGACCCGGCCCTGTCGGTTTTCTTTACGAACAGGCCCTCAAAAATAAATTTTTCTTGGATAATGAAATAATGAGTGACAATACTTAATTACCAGAACAAATAGTAAACATTTATTGAAATGCTTACATTGACTTCGATTCAAATTACAAATTTAAGCATTTCAAGAGAAAGTCAGGAAGAATATAAGAGCAATATCGGCGTTCGGAAAGGTTGATATTGATCGATCTTCTTTATGTAGTAAGTTCAAAATGGCTTGTAATTATCGCGCCAAATAAATATTCGGGTTTTACCAGCTAAATTACTGGTTTTACCAGTTAAATTTAGACTAAAGCCAGAACTCTGTATGCAAGAAGAGGAGAATTGGTAGATACTTAACACGTTTCCTGCTCAGCTTCGTCCCATAATAATATACCCATCATCTAACCTAACCTTACAACAATATATGTCCATATATTGTGAACACGGTATTATTTAGCTGCTAAAACCAAAAATTTTACTGGTAAGAAAATGATTTCCCGTTTAAAATATCAGTTGCGTCAGAATTTTGCATTTCATTTTCACAATTTTGGTTTTACGGTATCTGATTAATCAAGCTAATCTAATTTCCCATCCCAAAAAACCCAAGCAAATCCGCGGACGTTCTTTGCGACTCAAATCTGGACCTAACTTTTAAAAATCGCCATGCAGTGGCTGGTAACTTGGATGTTATCGCATCTTCTTCGGCTTTCAGGTTTTTGCTTTTTTAGATACCGGTTGTAGACCTTTAGGTTCATGTTTTCAATTAAGTTTTAACAGTTAGACAAGCACAGTAAACTTGTAACTGCTAGTCTTGTCGCGAACTAATTCTACAAAAGATTAAAGTTAAAAAAAGCAACCACAAATTCAATTTCTGTCTCTCCGGCCAGCTAAATACGATGCGCGTGGTGTTAGAACAGGAGTAAAATGGTCCCAATGCTTTAATCAGAATAAAAGATAGAGCGCATCCTGGTTCTCTACCTTCTTGACTTTCAGGAAATGAATGAATACAAACCATGTACATTTTTGAGTTTTGCTTTTTGTTACTTAATTTTAATTCATATTTAAAAATTTTGTTCTGGTGTGGACTGGCCCGGCCCCTTCGGGGCCCGGCCCTGTATTTGCCTGACACCCCAAGACACCGTAGCAGCGCCCCTGGGAGCTTTCTGTCATTAAACAATTGGAGATTATTGCCGGATAAAGTTAAAATGCATTAGAACAAATTTTTATAATTTCAGTTCTGGTTTTCAATTTGATTTCCATTTTCCATCTCACATCAAATAACTAAAATAAACAAGAGTTTAAAAGAATTATTGTCCACTCGGATACTCTGGTCAAACGTTAGATTTACATGATACAAATTATAAACTTTAACCTTTTCCATCCGGTGAAATTCATAATATTAACGTGCGATACCGTAATAACGTTAATAATATGATATAAATTGTTAGCTCAAGGTGTAATGCATCAAATGGAAGGCAGAAAAAATTCTCTATTTTTGACGTACAGTTAAGTTAGGTGAGTTAAGGAATCCCTCTACTAACCGCTTACAGATCCACAATATTTACAACAGACAAGAATAATATTTTAAGAGGCTAAGTAGCTGAAACTTGTAACGAGCCACGACATAGGAAATGGGAATGTAGCCGACCCTTAAAAAATGGCTTTTAAATCTTAGCATTTTTATAACAAGGAACCTACCCCAATTTGCTTAAGGCCATATCACAAAAAATAATTTAGGGTGGAACCCGAAATACCAGCTCACTCTGTTGGTAAACCCACAAGCGGGACTGAATCAAGAAGCTAACCACAAATATATGGCCCCTTTGCACGGTTCGTCAGATACTTTTCTCGTTATTTAACGGATAATTATTCTGATTTTATAATTAATCTGAAGATTATACATAAATATTAAATTTTCAAAATATTCTTGCTCTATTACTCAAGATTAGTGCTGCCTTACAAGACCGAGCTTAACAAACACATTCAGTCTATCCAAATCTTGCGCTAATACGTCTGAGTAATAAAATAAATTAGTGACTATTTAAGTGAGTTTAAAAATAGTTTTTGTTACAGTAATGCGCCAGGTACCAATAATATTCATACAGGTCTACTAACTCCCTGCGATTGTCCCGGTAACTGAGATCCCTTTCAAAAGCGTATATTCCGTTATGTAATATAACCTTACGGATCTTAACCTTGAACTGGGCAACTCAGAAATAAAGGGTCTGAAAATGCCTGTGCATTCCAGGAATGAAATATAGTAAAAACAAGTGTAGACAGGATTTTTCTTCGTCCCAGTAAATTGATATTTGGCCTTAGAAACTACTGTAGCTGAAAATATTAACCTCTAAACAGCCTAAAGATGATTAGAACTAAACTCGTTCTGTCAATATTTTGTGTTCTGCTTCTACTATTTGCTCTAATCGGGTATTTTTTGTAAGTTTACCATTTCCTAGTAACTAATGCGATTTATTATGGCGTTGTGTTTCTAGTATTCTAAAAGTTCCTTGGTTTCAAATTGTTCCTGGTTCCTGTGGTTAGCTTGCTAGTTTTTTCTACAATGATAAATAAATTTTCTGTCTATTTGCAGTTTTACACCCAACTTGGAAAATTCAGCAATAGTGGAAATAGCCTTTAAGAAATTAGCTATTCTGGTTGAAGGCCGCCCAGACTTAGAATTGGACTTGACTGCAGATGTGTCAAACATAACATTGCAAATAAAGGAAGGAACTGTATTCAAGATCCGAATTGACTTCATTGTACAGGGAAAACCTATAGAAGATCTAAGATATCTTCAAATGACGGATCGACATAAAGTTAAAGATTCTTGGTTTAAATTAGGTGAGACTCAAAATTTAGTTGGGAACGTGAACCCAGGTGAAGAAATTCAAAGTCATACTACAGATACGGAAATAGCTCCTTCCGGGTATATAGCACGCAGTGGTGTCTTCGAAATGACATCTAGATTACGGACTTACGACGGGCACGTCGACGTGCAGCGGAGTTGGAAGTACCAACTCACTGAGGATTGGTAGAAGAAGAAGAGGAAGAGAGGTAAAAATACAGTTTCAGAAAAATTGAAGGAAAATTATTTCAAAGTTTCCTAAATTTTTCCATAGTAGGAGTTTCTCCTAATATCGTAATCGTACATTGTATTGGTTAACTTTAATTTATGTTTCTCAAACTGTTATTTATAATTGAAGTCGGTTAAAAAATTGATTATTTTTTTTCCAAAAAAAATATTGACTGAAGACTTAAATATTTTTAAATTCATTTAGGGATTTTTTGAACTTTTTGAGATTTTTTTGTACTCGTACACGGATTAAGCTTGCCTTACTTTCCTAAAGTTTGCATTATTCCGGTGAATTTTTAACGAGATATTTAGAAATCTTGGCTATAAAAAATTCATTTTCCTAATCAAATATGTTAATCAATATTTTTAGTTTAATTCAGTTGGAGCTCATAAGCTAATTAAATTATACTTCGTGAGACGGATATGCTCTGTTTGACTGGCAAAGGTAATGTGTAATGTTAAACTTATTTAGATCGTATGTTTGCTCGACTTGAGGCTCAGCTAATTGCAGTTCTTTTGTGTGTAAAACTGAAAATTGTTATTCTCTTATACTATTTTGGCATATTTTTGGCTATTGTCATACATGATATATGATATGAAATCAGAAGCTTCAAACTTTTAGCTGAGTATTTATGTTAAAATGCGTTCCATTTGTATTCACTTCAATATATTTATCTCATCTTCAAATCAAGTATTGCTCAAATTGAAATTCCAATGTGTTAAAGAATAAAAGTTATTTTGCTTGTACTAAAATTAAAATCCAGTAACAAAAAATTGTAAATTTTTTAAATTTAGCCTGGTTAGAACCATAAAATGCTCTAATTCCGCCTGATCTTTGACATTAAATCTGTTAATTTTATATGTACGTTTTCTTACTTACTGAAATCCAGATTTAAAATTAAACAGTTTTGGATTTCTTGAACGCGTCTTTCGGCACAAGATCTGTGACAGTTGGTTTCTTCGGAATTGGATTGAATAGTGGAGACTTGACGCTTGGGAGAGTTTTCTGCGCAGGTAGCGGTGGGTATGGGGCTATAGGGCGGAATTTCGGAAGATTTGCGGGTTGTTGTTTTGGTTGGTTCATTTCATCTGAAATTTTCTTACCCAAGTCAAGTAGAAGATCAGGGCTTTTCTTGAGTTGCTTGGCCATTTCCTTAACGAAGTTAGGACGTTTTCCCCAAAGTCATTTTCCCTGGGTACTATTTTACCTAATTTTTTTTCCCCAAGGATGATTTTCCCCAATGGTTAATTTCCCTAAAAACAAATTACCTAAAACTAAAAAAATATCTATTTTGGGATATTTAGAAATTGCCTTTCTCGTATTCCAAACTCAGGAAAAGAGCAACCAACTTTTAGTTGCATTTCAGCCAGCTAACAGTAAACTTCTCTCTTGCTTTACAATGAAGCACGTAATAAATATTATCGAATCCACAAAGGGCAAGGCCATGGCCGAAATCGACGGAAGTTTATATTACTTTGATTCCGTCGCTGGTGACAAAACGTACTGCAGGTGCATACACTACAAGAAAGGATGCCCATCCAGGGCTATGTTAAAGAAAACCGACGAAAAATACATCTGCACGTCGCAGGACAAGAAGCCTCACCGGAATCATCTCACCAACTACCATATCGCTGCCCATTTAAGATGATTGAAGAAGCCAAAAAAATTGCCATTGAAAATTCTACTATGCCTATCTCAGATGTCATTTGCAATGTCGAGAAATTGTTAGTGGACGTTAATCGAGAAACTCCGTCGAAGACTCAGTCAAACCTAAAATTCGTAGAGCATGCAGAAAAGCTTCGCTTGATCATGTAGAATATTTGCACTCAATTTCAAGATGCTTGTACTCTTTTTTTTAGGTTAATTTTTTCCGGTTTGGCTAAGCCCACTTTTAACGTTTGCATTGATTTTGAGTAATAAACACATTTGGCATTTTGGGTAAAAGGTTTTGGGTCAAATTGAATCTGGGGAAAAAAACTTTAGGGAAAAAGTTTTGGGGAATATCGTTTTTAGGGAATCTGAATTGGGGAAAACGTCCGGACACGTCATTTGGCATTTTGGGTAAAATGTTTTGGGTCAAATTGAATCTGGGGGAAAAAAACTTTAGGGAAAAAGTTTTGGGGAATATCGTTTTTAGGGAATCTGAATTGGGGAAAACGTCCGGACACCGATAGAAGTACTCGGTGGTCAATATGCAAACCCAACATAGTAGCATACTGTAACGAGCTCCTAAAGGCATTTCATTTATATTTCCAAAAACTCTCGCACTCACCTAAGAGCATTTCGATAAAATCAAAAATTGCCAGTTTACCATAGTTACGGCGTGGGTCTTCTTCTGCCGGAATCTCGTCTTCAGCGTCATCAAATTCGGTTTCCTGAGCCGCAGGAACACGATAGTCGCTTTTCAAGTAACGTCCTCGATTGTACTTCCGCTTGCCCTTAAAGTTTAAAAGAAAGAAGTCAATGATTCCTGTGTATTAGTATTTGCCTGCAGTCTCCAGCATGCTAAATAAAGACCCAACAACCANGCCTGCAGTCTCCAGCATGCTAAATAAAGACCCAACAACCAAAACTTACCTGAAATAGGGACTCATCAATTTGGATGATTTGACCAGTACCACCCATTTTGCCCCGCTTGTCAAACATACGGACACAGACGCTACGGCATAGGTTGTACCATTCAGAGACAGTGTTCGGACCCATTTTTGCTTTTTTCATTGCTTCTCTGGTTTTCACAAAGTTTATCCAAAACCAAATGAGTTCCAGTATCTGTCGTAGTTTAAGGCTTGAATTGCATCTTCCAATGAAGTCGATATTGGCAAAAAATATGTTAGAATTTCGGACCGATGAAAATGTATTGCATCCGGGCTTGGAACATCTTAGACTTGGGTAGAGTTCACCTTTCCTGTTTTTTCGATTGATTTCTTTTAGGTCACCGTCACAAATTTGGCCGTTTCGTATTCTGGTACATTTTTCGGGTTGGTTTAAAATCAGGCCTTTTTGTTTCAAATAGTTCAAACAAGTTTTTTTTTTCGATTGACTTCTTTTAGGTCACCGTCACAAATTTGGCCGTTTCGTATTCTGGTACATTTTTCGGGTTGGTTTAAAATCAGGCCTTTTTGTTTCAAATAGTTCAAACAAGTTTGTTCACTTTCAATAATAGTATAAAATTCTCTCTGCGTTAAAATTGAAAGAGCCATTTTTATTGCCTTTATTGTTCAAAGAATTTGGAACAACACCAAAGAGATGAACGGTGCTTAAACTTGAAACCTAAGAAATAACGCTTCAACTTTAAAGCTAGGAACTAACTGCCAGCCTGACCAATTCCCGATGAATATTTTAAACAAATTTCTAGAATAGGGATTCATTTTCGTGGGTACGAAATGAAAATACGAGGTTTCTAGATAACAATAAGGTATGATTTTTCAGTGCATTGAGAGGGCATCGGTGAATGAAGAATGTGTTCCTAATTTAATTACATTTGCATAACAAGTACAACCTTCTTATTTTTAAGTTAGAAAGCACAGGGGAAGAAACACCCTGTATTTTCTAAGCTTGATATCATTTGC
>VNWX01003370.1:0-10412 GCA_009869905.1 Ceratophysella communis | reverse complement strand
ACCACGCCCTATGATGCTATTGAATCCAAATAGGGAAATAAAGAAGTCTGTTTGACTGATAACAGCTACATTATTTGCTCCAGCCAAAATATTTCCCAGGTCACCAACATGTCGGATGAATGAATTTGGAGGTCCGTGGGCTTGCTAAAAATTAACAAATTATTAATTAGTTAGTCTTTGCCGAATAATAGACCAACCTTTAAATTTACGAGGTTTTAACTTACATTGAATGGATTGAAGTGGAGCAGGGTGCTTGTACAACCATCAGTCAGATCTCCCTTTTCATGAATATGCCAACCGTGGTTCCCTGGGGTCAAGGCGGTCCCGGAAATGCTGCCATTGATATATACAGGTCCTCCACACCTCTCCTGTGTGAAGACTACTGTACCAGAAATTGTATTCAATTGTGGATTTGGGCCTCGGATAACGACAACTGCTTGTCTTGGTCCGGAAAATGCTTCCTGTCATAAAATGCCGGTTCGAATTATTTTAAAGATTTTATTCGATAAAAGCGCAAACATGATGTAAGATTTGCGCCCTACCTGAAAACTGCAGACGTTTCCAAATTCATCTTTCTCGGATGCAGAGGTACTTCCGCCACCGGAAACGGAAACATCGCTTGACGAAGTAAACGCTGTGTCCAAGAAACAGCCAATTAGAGATGAAAACAGTACAGCGAACTTGAAGAACATTTTAAATGGATTGCCTAATGTTTTAATAAACACGTCGCAGCAACAGAATCTGTTGTAAGAAAAATTCTGGAAAGGAAGTCAGTAGTCCTCTCAAGCAGCGTTGTCGTTAAACTGTTTGCTTTCTGTTTGTAAAAAAATTGCTCTGCTGTAAAAAATGTGTATTTTTATTTCAAGTTAAAATTATCATAGTAGAATGTTTCCAAGGCATAGAATGGGGCTAATAAAGATTATTTATAAGTCAGAGGTTAAGGGCATTGGCATTCACTCCAAGTCAATTTGCTTTGACGAAAACCGAGTCAAGGTAAAGGCTCAGTATATA
The DNA here is from genome assembly GCA_009869905.1 of Ceratophysella communis. NCBI lineage: Eukaryota > Metazoa > Arthropoda > Collembola > Poduromorpha > Hypogastruridae > Ceratophysella > Ceratophysella communis. The sequence goes on along the minus strand of VNWX01003370.1, from coordinate 9,401 downwards.
TTGGTCATGAGTTCTGGACTATTCAGTGACCCCCGCTGATCATACAACCTTGGCCTTTCCAGACCCAATAATAAAAATTCCAAAAAGGCGTTTTAGGTCGATCGGATTAGGAATACGTGGAATACCAGTAATAGTAATAGTTACAGGGAGAAATGGGTTTTTCTATTTTTATCTATACACCAGCATCGACCAAATATTTCTATGCATGAACAATGAAGGAAGAACTGTGGAGCATAGAACTTTTAATTACGCACATCAACTTCACGATGCTAAGTTTTTGTACTTTGTCCCAGTTGACTCGTCTTTTGGCTTAAATATTTCTAAAATGTGTCGAATTAATTCAACCCAACACGTAACCTTATAAATGGTATGACATTAGGAAATGCATTCACAATTCACCATAGAAAATCATTTCATTTTGGCCAAAAGCGCTCCTAAATGTATGGTACTGATGCCCATGTAATACACGGGCACGAGCGATCAACGAAACATTTTAAAAGTCAAAAGTGTATATGCATTTATTTAATTATCCTTTGAGTCATGAGTCAAGAGTCAAGAGCATATTTGTTTTACTTGAATACATAATACCAAAGCCAATCCGGCTAATAGAAAGAAACAATAATGTTTGGCGAATTAATATTTTTAAGTCATTTAAACTGGAAATATTTCATGTAAAAATAGTGTAAATTGACACAAATTAAAAATGTAAAAAATCAGTCCATTCAGAGTAAATTAGGAATGAAAACTAAAACTGAAGGCTATTATTTCGTTTTTAAAGGTGATGAAAGTTGAGATACATATGCAAATACTACTCGTATTTGATTACGATTCCTCTCGAAGAACAGAATTCACAAAATTTGTAATCTGCTCTTCCTTGGAAAGAAGCTCCAGCTTCGAAGATGAAACAGCTTTCATCGTTTCAGTATTTGAAATGTTCATTTTGAGCTTGGAGAAAGGCAGTTGGAAGAAAGTGAGGTCTTTGAAGTATGGAATGGACAAAAAGAGCTTTGTCATTTCAAGTGCTCCAGAGCCTGAACTCTTATTCTCTGCAGCTAAGATGAGATCCTTCCAATCTGAAATGGGCATTTTCTTCATTCCCCTCTTGTCAAAGTGTTCATAAAAGTCTTCAAGCGACAATCCGTTCTGGAAGACGTGAAAGACTTTGGAGGAGTTGGCTTCTGGATTCTGAGAAATCAAAATTATAGAATTTGCAGTGAAATCCAGCGTCGCATATGCGAATTCCCATGGCATTTCCGGATATGCTCCAAGCGTTTTGCAGGCTTGGAAAAGCAGTGTGATGAAGTCATTTGAATTGAATATCCCCATTTCGGAATCGGAGCCAATAATTCCGGGTCGATACACGATACCCGGGACTACAGCGTCAATCGCTTTCCAAACCAACTTTTCGGCAACCCACTTGCTCTGAATGTAACCCATTTCGTATTGAACATTCGGAGCCATCTTCCTGGATTCTAGATGGGGGCTGGCATTCTCGTTCGATAAACCCAAAACACCGATGGTTGAAATATAATGCAGGAATTTGAGCTTCTTTGCAGATACAAACTTCAAAATTTCCAATGTTCCAAGAATATTTGATGCACGAAGCTCGTCGTAGCGTTTAAGCCAGTGAACTTCAGCGGCGCAGTGGTAGACTTGGTCAACCGCTTCGGCCATGTCGTTGTACTGCTCTACTGATAGACCGAAATTCAGGGTTGAAATATTCCCTGGAACGAAGCGAAGTCTAGGGTAATACTTGGTGTCGATTGTCCGTTTTAAATTCTGAAAAGCATTTTCCAGTCGTCCACGTGCTTCTTCATCGTCGATTGCTCGAATCAGGCAATATATTTTCGCCGTTGTCGTTTCCAACAGTTTGAGTAACAATGCTCCACCCAAATAGCCAGTAGTACCGGTGATCAAGATATTTTCTGCTGATATCAATAATTTTTCCAATTTTCTAGGTTTGACGAAATCTAACGAAATCGAATCCATTTCCGCGTCAAAGTCTCTTGTGTCTTCCAATCTTCCTATTGGAGATTTATCCAAGAACTCCGCCAGATTTGCTAATACTGGAATTCTAAAAATATTGAATGGTTCAACCTGGAAGTTGGGATCGATTTGCTTCAATTTGGATATCACTGCAGCCGCTGTATTGGAGCTTCCACCCAATGAAAAGAAATTATCAGTACGGCTAATTTGCTGACTTGGAATCTTGAGAAGCTCCGACCAAATTGCAACGAGTGTTTTTTCTGTCCTGGTAACCACGGGCTCCACGATCTTTCGATCAAGGTCGGCGTTTCTTTTTAGCAGCAACGCATGCTTGTCTATTTTTCCGTGACCATTCCTCGGAAAATCGTCTACTTCAGTGATGCTATGGGGGAAGGCGTAGTGCGGAAGGCGATCTTGCAAGAATTCTTGTATCTTCAAGTCCGCTTGCGAACTGTCAGTGGCGAATTGTGTTTTTAGCTTGTAGAAAAGATGAAATTTCAAAGTATCCGAGTTCTCCAGAACCGCCACAGCTTTCTCCACTGAGCTATGCTGAAGTAGAGCTGCTTCCAGATCAGAAAGATCAAATCGATAGCCTGAAACCTTGAATTGGTTATCTCTCCGGTTGAGAACAACCAGGTTTCCATCTGGTTGTAGATAGCCCAAATCGCCGGTCCGACAAACTCGAACACCGTTTTCCAGGGTATGAAATTTACTTGCAGTTGCTTCTGGTCGATTTAAATAACCATCGAATACGCAAGGACTGTCAACACTGATTTCACCAGTTTCACCAATTGGCAGCGATTCCAGTGTGTCTTCATTTAAAATGTAGATCGTAATGCCTGGAAAGGGTATCCCAGCTAAAGTTTGTGTAAATGGATTCGGAAGTGGCGATACCGGAGCAACTTCCGTCATTGAAATGCCCGTTGATTCGGTGCTGCCGTATGCACTATATAAAAATATTTTATTTATTAAATATTTTATAGTTTAGGACAAGCACGACGGGGTACCAATTTTTATATATTCTTAGACATCTCTTACCTATAAACCTTGAACGGTGCATTAGCTGGAGGTCCACTCTGGAGTTTTTCACCGGCAACTACCAAAGTTCTGAAACTGGACGGAAATGCTTCTGGTTCGGCTTTGAAAAATACTTCTCCTGTCGAAGAGACCATCAGCATGAAAGTGATTGTTCCGATGTTTTTTACCCATTCCCGGAGCTTTGGAACGTCGTAGCGTAGGCTACTCGGCACCTCATGAACCGTTCCTCCCGAAAGAAGAATTATCAAAACGTCGTAGATGTTCAAAACGAATCCTGGGTTGAGAACGCAGACGGATTCGTCAGTTGAGTCAACTTTGTAGCCAGCTGCACCAGTCTTGGCAAATCGCACCAGCACTTTGCTTCGTAACAAAGCCGCCTTTGGCATGCCAGTTGACCCTGACGTAAAATATACGGCTGCAACTTCGGCTTCAACTGGGTTCTCATATGAACTTTCGCAGTACTCCAAATTTTGGATTTCGTGTGCATCCAGAAAGTACGTGTTTTCGTAATTCAACCCGACGGATTTAAGGATAGTTTTATTGGTTATCAAGAGCGGATTTCCAAGTTCTTCTAACATGAGGGTTAGTTTAACTGAAGGATAGTCGATGCTGAGCGAGCAGTACGTCTTGGACGTCTCGAGTACTGCTAACATACTGAGAATATGTTCGTAACCGCCAGGAAGTAACGTAGCAATGATAGAATTATTCCCCGAATTCGGCTTTAAAACCTGGGCTAATGCTCGAGATTGATTTTGTAGCTCCACATATGTTACAGATTTCGACTCGTTAGCATATACAACTGCAGGGTTTTCTTTTTGCAAGTCTACTTGTTGGCGGAATTCCGATAAGATAGTTCCGTACTCAGGAACGCTTCCAGTCTGTCTCTGTTGCGGTGGCATCTTGAAGTTATGGGATGGTACGGCGGCTTCTTGAGCTCAATCGTATAAGTCTAGGGCAAATGGCCAAAAATTGCGGCTTTAGACTTAGCAAACGATCAACTCTGCTAATGTACATTGCATAAGTTTTTAACCGATTTAGGTACCTACCTACCTGATTTTCTGACGTAGATGCGGTTTGTCACTTTCTACAGAATTATTGGCAATCTGGATGACCGCAGCAAGGCTTTCTGAAATCAAGCAAAAATATAATTAAGGTTTGAAAGCTATGCTATGTAGTAAATAACCTTTAACATAATTTTAGTATTAAACTCAAACTTACAACTTAGTACCCGGAACCGGAACAGTGAGATGAAATACACTGAAGTATTTTTTTTATCTAAAAACAAGTTTCAGGCTAAAATATGTTGTGCATACATAGAAGAAGGGCTTTACGAGAATGCATGAATTGAAATGAGGCTAAGGAGTATCTACTCAACTGAATCCAAATTTAAAAACACAGGCACCGCTTCTTGGCCCTTGTGTGCCCTTGCCTTTCTTACTTTTCAAGGACAAGGTTATCTATCTACAAGACGTTCAGTGGCCTAGTATTTCTTGAACATTACATTGCTTATATCCTATTATTTATTTCAAACAAAAGAGTCAATTTTCAAACCCAATCTTTCAAGTTTTTTTCCTAATGTCCTTGACCCTTCCAGGTATCATCAGTAAAAGAGCTATGCTATGCTGAAAAATGAGTTGCTAACTGAAAAGGCTATGATTATATGAAAAACTATTAAGAACAGCAGCAGGAAATTCTGTGTTGTGATTTACACAATGAACCCACTCATTACTCATTACGTTTAAAAAAATATTGAAATTCCAAAATTTTCTGTACACGAATCGAGCTTGTTGTTTCAATAAAATTTATTTTATTCAAAGTACGCAGCACATAAGAAACCACATTCACAGAATCGTATAATATCATTGAAATAGCTGTAATTAACCTGGGTATTATATTTTACTATCACGACAGATCACAATTTTAAATTATTTCCAGCCCATAGTTTCTATAGTTAGCAGTTAGCACACACACTGTACCAATATTATAATCATGCGTCCTAAAAATATAGTAACCAACCTGTAGCCCAATTCGTTCAATGTATGGACGTCACTCAATTGTTGTTTAAAACCGCTTCTACAAAATTCATAGTCTGCTCTTCCTTACTAAGAAGTTTAAACTTAGAAGACATGATTTTCATGGTCTCTGCATTGGAAACGCTCATTTCGAGATCAGAAAATGGCAGCTGGAAAAAAGTAAGGTTTTTATAGTACGGAACAGACAAAAAAAGCTTTGTCATTCCAAGTGCTCCAAAGCTATTATTGTCCGTATTCAAAATGAGCTCTTCCCATTCTTCCAGTGCCATTTTCTTCAATCCAATCTGATCAAAATAGTCATAGAAGTCTTCAAAGGATAACCCGTTCTGGAATGTATGGAAAGATTTGGAACAATTGTTTTCAGTATCCTTAGAAATCTCAAAAATGGAATTTACAGTGAAATTAACAGTAGAGTAAGGGAATTCCCAAGGTAGATCTGGATAAGCCCCTACTGATTTACAAACTTGAAAAAGTAATGTAACAAAATCATTAGGATTGACAATCCCTAATTTAGAATCAGAACCAATGCTTCCTGGTCTGTATACAATGGCTGGCACTCCAGCATCAATTGCTCTCCATATCAATTTTTCAGCGATCCATTTACTCTGCGTGTAACCCATCTCGTATTGAATATTTGGAGCAATGGCTCTAGATTCTAATTGCATATTGGAATTACAATCTCCACCGAACATGCCCAGTACGCCAATGGTAGAAATATAATTTAAGAATTTCAGCTTGTTTGTTGTTACGAATTTTAAAATTTCCAGCGTTCCAAGAACATTCGATGCCCGCAGCTCATCGTAGCGCTTAAGCCAATGGACTTCAGCAGCGCAGTGATAAACTTGGTCGACGACTTCGGTCAGACTATTATATTCAGCTTCAGGTAGGCCGAAGCTGGGTTTTGAGAGATTTCCAGGAACAAAGTGAAGTCGAGAGTGGTATTTCGATTCCAATGTAATCTTTAGCTTTGAATACGAAGTTTCCAGTCGCATGCCGGCTTCTTCTTGACTATTTGCTCGAATCAGGCAATAAATATCGGAATCTGTGCTTTCCAAGAGTTTCATTAGCAGGGCTCCACCTAAATATCCGGTGCTACCGGTGATGAGAATGTGTTTTGCTTCAAGACATTTTTCCAAGTTCTCCAAATTCATAAAATCGAATGAAAACGAATTGACTTCGGCTTCAAAATCCCTGTCATCTTCTAAAGCGTCGTCTTGAGATTTGTCCAAAAATTCAGCCAGAACCATCAGAACCGGCCTTCTAAAAATATTTAAGGGCTCCACTTGAAAATCAGTGTTAATATCCTTCAGCTTCATTATGACCGCTGCAGCAGTAACAGAACTTCCACCCAGCGAGAAGAAATTGTCGGTTCGACTGATGTAATTTCCGGGTATTTTCAAAAGCTCCGACCAAATCAGAGCTAGTGTCTTCTCCGTAGATGTTGCAGGAGGAACGACTACCTTTCGCTCGAGATCAGCCGTTTTAATAGGGAGCAGTGCTTTTTTATCAATTTTTCCATGACCGTTTCTCGGAAACTCATCCACTTTTGTGATGCTATGAGGGAAAGCGTAGTGCGGAAGACGATCTTGTAGGAATTCGTGTATCTTCAATTCTTTCTCCGATTTGCCTATCTCCTGTGGCTTGAGCTGATAAAATAAATGGAATTTCAATGTGTCCAACTTCTCCAAAACCGCCACAGCTTTTTCCACAGAACTGTGCTGCAGAAGAGCTGCTTCCAAGTCCGACAGATCAAACCGATATCCAGCAACTTTGATTTGGTTGTCCCGTCGATTAAGAAGAACCAAATTTCCGTCTCGTTGTATGTAACCTAAGTCACCGATACGGCAAACTCGGATTCCATTTTCCAAAGTAAGAAATTTCTTCTCTGTTTCTTCTGAATGATTCAAATAAGCATGGAATAGACAAGGACCGGCAACAACGATTTCGCCTATTCCTTCAGCAGGCAAGGGCTGCAGCGTTTCTTCATCCAGAATGTAGACGCTAACACCGGGAAATGGAATTCCAGCCAAAGTATGGGTCACCTGGTTTGGGAATGGGGACACAGAAGCAACTTCTGCCACCGTTATTCCCATCGATTCTGTGCTGCCGTAGGCACTAGGGAATCATTTTACAGTAATTGTGCAAATTAAGGACGGTTTTTACATACGTAGTAAATTATAGATTTTATCGGCTTCATACCTGTACACTTTAAACGGCGCGTCCGGTGGTGGACCGCTTTGGAGCTTTTCACCAGCAACGACCAGTCGTTTGAAGCTGTTTGGAAATGCTTCCGGTTCTGCTTTAAAGAAAGTTTCGCCGGTTGAAGAAACCATTACCATGGTGGTTACCGTACCGATGCTGTTTAGCCATTCTCGAAGTTTCGGAATGTTATAACGCAGATCGTCTGGCACAATACGGATAGTTCCTCCCGAGAGTAGAATCATGAATACATCGTAGACGTTCAGGATGAAGCCGGGGTTCAGAAGACTTGCAGATTCGTCACTGGAGGTAATTTGAAAGGCAACTGCCCCGGTCTTAGCAAAGTGTACGAGTGCCTTGTTACCCACCAACGCCGCCTTAGGTACACCGGTTGATCCAGACGTGAAATATACTGCCGCTCCCACAGCCTCAACAGGACTTTGATAGGGCTCAATGCTGGGCTCCAAACTGAGGAAATCGGATTCATCCAATAAGTAGATGCTTTTGTAATTTAGGCCAACAGATTTGAGAATAGCCTTAGTGGTGACCAGGAGCGGATTTCCAAGTTCTTGAAGCATTAGGCTCAGCTTGACTGGCGGGTAGTCCACACTCAGCGGCGAGTAAGTTTTGGAAGCTTCAAGAACAGCCAAGACGCTTAGAATGTACTCGTAACCACAAGGCAACAAAATAGCGACAATGGAGTTGCTTTCCGGTTTTAGACGTTGAGTCAATGCTCGAGATCGACTTTGTAGTTGTAGATACGTTACGGACATTGTCTCATTAGCAAATATAATGGCGGGCTTGTGCTTCTGTAGCTCCACTTGTTGTCGGAATTCAGATAAAATCGTCCCATACTCCGGTAGGTTTTCAGTTTCCGATTGCCGACGGGGTGCCATTTCAAGACTTTTCCGTGGATACTTAGGTTCTTCACTTGCTGAAATAAAATTAAATATCTTCATTATAAATTCAGCGACTCATTCCAGCCTTAAGTTTCATGTATTAGAAAAAGGAAAAACGAAGAGACATCTCATATAAATACCCTTTCTTCCATTCATTGGATTATTTCACCCAAAATACAATACTGGTCTTAACAAACCCTAAACGCAAAAACACACGACAAATCACAGTCTGCATTTGCCCTTAATGGTCAAATTCTTTACCTTATTTTTGGCAACTGGAGATTTCGCCAATTGTTTGTTACCTTATGGGAACCATTTATGAATTTTCTAGAACTCTTAACAACCGCTTAACTTTCAGATTATTGAGTAGATTTGACTTTCACACAATCGTGCCCAGTAATTGCAGGTAGTAGGTAGTTGACAATTCACAGCTTCACGAAAGGTATTCGAACGAAACTCGATTTGGCATATATGTTATGGGCTCAAACCTTAGGGACGCCTAACATACGAACTTGAGCGATTGTGAGCAAAAGTAAAAGTTCTGCGTAGTTCATGATCATAATCACTACCGATCTTGAGATATTCAATAACACTGATACCTACTACCAACTTTTGCTACAATATACTGTAGTTTTATACAATGTTTTATATAATGCAAATTAAAAGTATAAACGTGATTTGAGTCGACAAAGGCACGAGTTGACGTAGAACACTAATGATGATGAGATGACACACGGAGTGTTCTCGAAGTAGGTACCTTACCTAGCGTGCTTGCCATGAATTCTAATTACGTGACTTCCCTTAGGCTTATCTACAGGAAAACGATATGGGTCTGGTTTAATTTTGTACAAAGTAATTAATCCGGGAAAATGATAAAAATTATTCCAATTGACAGCTAAAGTATTCGTTGTGTAACCATGCATGCTTTTTAATCAACTTTGAAGAGCTTTTGACTTAATAAATAGTATAAATCTGCTATCTGCTATTCAAACAGGGTTAAGGTATGTGCTCAGTAGGGCCCGCAAAACCGTTAATTTTTAAAAAACCGGAAAAACGAGGTTTTTCAAAAAAACCGGAAATAAAACCGGAAAAAACCGCTTTTAAACTATGTATAATTTCATTAAAAAACAAGCAGTATTTTAGCTTCATCCAGATCTAACAAATAATGGCATGAGCAAGACATAGTGCTGATCAGCTCGTGATATTAGGCGTCCTACTGTGGTCATTGCGGATTACGGATACACCG
>VNWX01003369.1:0-10413 GCA_009869905.1 Ceratophysella communis | reverse complement strand
CAGGCGCAAGAAGGTATTGACATTTTAGGAGCCTTCCCACGGCTCCAACCCACGGCAGCTAATGGCGTCGGATTCCGGATTTTGAATCCATTTGCCCAATAATTAATTCGACGTCTACAGAATTCGATGCAGGCTTCCGGTGTGTTCCGTGGTATATAGTCGAATCTGGGGTAATAGGTTCCATAGCAGATGCTACAATTAGCACAAGCGTAGATTATTTCAGGTTTAGTTTCGGCCAGCACGATCGTGCTGAGTGGCTCAGACTTATAAACGTCTTCAATCGGAGGAGGTTCAAAGGTTGTACACGAATCATAAGCTTCGTCGCAATAGGCGGAAAGTCCGTAGTTTCCACCGCATGACCTCCTGTCACCGTGACCTTCTTCGCATTGGATGGTACAGTGTTTATCGTCCACTCGGGCGTTGACCAAGTGCTCCCAGTACGCACAGGCACAGAAGCGCTCTTTGATTAGAACGACGAAATCACCACGACGCTCCACCTGTGCCAAAATTAAAAATCTAACGACCACTACTCCAGTCTCTAGTAAATATATTCAATGAATTCATTTCTTACATCGATCAGATGACAAGCCCTGCGACAAAAGTCAATCGATATGTTGCCGGAATTGTAGAAACTTCCAAAGTAGTGACCTGTTGAGTTCTCCCATGAATCGTAACAGCCAATATGTCGAAAGTTTGGAGGACTAACATTGATGGGCTTAATAGCTTCAGAATCGGCGAATCTCATAGCTATAATCCAGCTAAAAATGGTTATAAAACTAAATAATCGTGTACTAGATTTTAATTTGGAGCGCATGACGTTCGATTTATCTAAAACAAAAAATAAACGATCTACCGCGATGATGAGGTGAAGAGCACCAGCAGGACTGGTTGCAATTTCGATTTTAACATAGGAAGCAAACTAACCCCGGAAACAAGCTAATCACAAATTTTGCTTAAAAATACGAAACATTTATCATCTATTGATGATTCTATACATCTAATAGAAAACAAGGAATACTCAAACAAGCAGCTAATCCAGAAATCAAGCGAAATACTACAGTTTGCTTTTATTGTACAGCAAACAACATCCCAGGTACTAATTGGCTTTAAATCCTTTTGTAAACATAGGTACAAATAAAACCCAACTCGTATTATTATATGAAGATTTAATGGCTATTGACCGCGTGACTGTTTGTATGTTCATTTGTAATTTGTATCAGTAGACCGATCGGAAGCACTTTACTGTATAAATGAGTAGGCGGCATAATTCTGAGTCATGAAACCACCGGTGTACATGACGCATTAAATCATTGAAATGTGTTTATTGACATTAAATTAGGTTTTGGCAAATTACAAATTAGAGGCTACTGGAATTATTTACTTCTAGCAAACTCAGCTTTTCCGTTATTGGCGATGGCGATGACGATGATGTATGGGTTCGTGTTCGGAATAATTTGGAGAAATTACGATGTGAGCTCAACCCAACGTTTTCATTCATCCAGACGTGGAAGATGAACAGAAGAATTCCCTACAAATGGATAAGATTTAGAAACTGAAATTCGATTCAATTATGCTGGCAAATGATTTCAAAATTTTACTATTTAGGATTCGATCGGCTCGGGAGCCCGATCCTGGGTCACTACTGCCGTCATTGGAAGTGGTAGGCGCTACAGTTGGAATCGGTGGCTCCGTTGAAGTACTGGCTGGTTCGACCGTGATTCCTGTTTCGTATACTGAAAATATAAGTGGTTGTTCTCCGCCACAAATTTGATCCTCATTTCCAGGACACTTCTGATTGCAGCTCTCGGAAGCGACTTCGGTCAAGTTATCGTAATTCATCAAACAAGCACAGGAAGCAAAGGGTATGGCACCCAGCTTCCCTTTCGTCCAACCCACGGCTGCCAATGGCGTAGGTGGACGGATTCGCCATGCCTCTCGAGCCCAATATCGAATGCTCCGTTTACAAAAACGTACACAATCGTCGGGTGTATTTTCGGGTAAGTAATCGAAGAAGGGATAATAAGTACCCATACAAGTTGTGCAATTGGCACACCCTTGAAACACTTTTGACTTCGAAAAGTCTTCCTCAGATTCTGATTCTGAGCCCGAGTCATCGTCAAGATCTTGCTCATCTTCATATAACAATTCAATTCCTGGTAGTTGGAAATCCTGGCATAATGGCTGATCTTTGTTGCAATAGACAGAAAGGCCGTAGTTTCCACCGCATGTCGAATTGGTGTCTCCATCAGTACATTTGACTTTACAATACTTGTCATCCACACGAACGTTGATGAAATTTTCCCAGTAGTAGCAGATGCAGAAATGCTCCTTGATTTGGCTTACGACGTCGAATCGACGTTCTGGCTGCAAAGTAAAAGTCGGTTGAATTAAATAAGAAATGTCACTAGATTATTTTTAGTAGCTTACATCCTGAGAGTTACAAAAGTCCATGCAACCCTGAAGACTGACAGGCTCAGGAAAAAAGGTATTTGTGAAGGAGTGTCCTGTAGAATTTTCCCAACTATCATAGCACCCAATATATCGAAACTCAAATTGATTATTGACTTTTGAGTTCCGGTGGACATTTTCGTCATTGTTTTGACTACTATCGCTTTCATAGACCAGGGCAATGGGTCCACTCGTCGCTTCGAGGTCCTCTAGTGAATCCGGTATGGCAGGTGTCCGCACTTTATGCGACAAACCCTCCGTTATATGATAACTAAGTGGGCCAAGGGTGCTAATCAGAGCAATATAATGTAATAACCACCAATTCATTTTCCAAGGTCCCATTTCTTTCAAATGGAACGACTGATCTCTGTACAGGAGTTCTGCTGTTCCAAGCTTGTCTGGTAAAGAATGGTTATTAAAAGTGAATTAATTTCTGCACGTCGGATGTCAGATGCTCGATTACTGAATACGATACTGTAAATTATGTTTATTCACCTTCAGTTTAGTCAGCTTGGCTATTGGCTATCGCTAGGATTATAACGCATGACGCTTTCATTAATTCAATTAATCTATGGACTACCGTGTTGAGCCAGCAAATCTCACTAATCAACAGCCAGTCGGTTCTAGGTATATTCTGAACGCCTAAAAATGAAAAGAAAAATACGAACGTGGAAAAGCCTTTGGACTCAGCAGCTCCAAATCAAACTTCGCTAAATTGTCGAAGCACGCCATGCGAACTCTGGCACCTACCAGGAACCTCTTATCGCTCATAGAGATAAAGTGTGATACAAGCTACTATATACTGTTTTGCACAGTCGAACCTACGTAAATCAAGGTGAATTACACTGGTTCAATTAATTAGCTTGTATCAGTCCACTATGTATTGACTTAAGCGGATCCGAATCAGAAGCAANTTCAATTAATTAGCTTGTATCAGTCCACTATGTATTGACTTAAGCGGATCCGAATCAGAAGCAAATTTGGGATTCAGCAACGCTATCTCTCTCGAATTTCCGGTCCACTACTAGTGTTACCTACGCTGCTGTTTTACAGCAAACAATATCCCAACTACTACATGCTTGGTTTTAAATCCTTTTCTAAACAATCAAATAAAACCCAACTATGTAGTATTTAATGAAGATTTAATGGCTATTGACCGCATGACTATTTGTATGGACATTTGTAAGTTGTTTCAGTAGACCGATCGGAAGCATTTATTGGAATAATTGAGTAGGCATGCGTCTCTGGCATAATTCTGAGTCATGAAATCACAGGTGTAAATGACGTATTTAAAACTGTTTATTGTGCATTAAGTTTTGGCAAATTACACAGTGTCAGTTAAAACAGGCTGCTGGAATTACTTCCTGCAAACTCAGCTTTTCCACGATTAATTTTCGGTGATGGAGGTGATGATGAAGTGAGAGTTAGTGTTCGGAATAATTTGGGGTAATTACGACGTAAGCTCACCCGAACGTTTTCATTCATCCAGACGTGGAAGATGAATAATAGGATTCCCTGCAAATGAATACGGTCTAGAGAATGAACCTAAATTTAACTATGTCAGCAAGTCATTTAACAATTTTAAAACTTTACTTGCGAGGCGTTGAGTATCGTAAACAAATATGCAGCGAAGTTGGAAAGCTCGGATATTGGTGTCAGCATTAAGAAACCAACTGCCCAAGTTACACCGAGTATAAAGTTGACACACTGAGACTATGAGAGCTCCCTTAATCCAGGACCTAATCATTATGAAATTTTACGTAATGAAATGATGCTAGATTATGCCGAAATGCGTATAGAAATACTAACTGTAGGACTTACATAATCGTTTTATCCTTCTTGCTGGATTTCATAATTTTCGTATGACTCAAGAGATGGGCTTTTCTCAAGCACATTATCATCAGAACCAGGTTCACCTAAGGATTGAAATGACGTAAAAATTTTGGGTCGCAGTTAAGCTTAATTTGAGCGCTAGGAAATTCAGGTCTTATTGAATTTAAAGTACCAGAGTAACAATGCCGACTGGAATCATGAAAGCCCAAATGTATGATCCTTCCAACCAGCAGCTTATCAGGTACCTACACAAAAATATGTATAGTTAATATAACTTAAATATTTGTACAAATTGTGAAGGCATGGCATGCTATCGTCTTTCATCTTACAAGGCATCGCCTCCATACGCCTTCTCGAACTGAATTTGACCGGTAATTGCCGTAATGGCTACTAATATTGCCGGTAATCCGTATGCCAAGGTTCTATGAGCCGTCATGTAATCCTTTCCGTCATCAAATACGACAATCACCATTTTGTAGAGTTGAAGCCCTTCCATGGCATTCCACATGAAAACCACCAAGAAGGAGTAGTGTAACGCAATAGCTGTAGCAGTGCACATTCCCTAAAAAACGGATTTAGATCTGAGAACTGAGAATATCTTCACGGTTTAAAATCGAATCATATACAGTGTCCTACGGAATATTATAAATGATTCGAATATGCTTACTTCGCTCAAGTAAAAATAATGGCGATCCATAAAACAGAGAACCAATACGTGTCCAATAAGAAGCCAGATGCAGAGATGATTCGTAATTTCACTTCGAGGAGAAAGACTAGATTTGATCGACGTTGAGAAAACGAAAATGCAGAAGCTGAGGCAAATGATGGACAGAGAGCTCAGGATCTAAATCATAACTTCTAGAACAGCATCCTTTCCCTGGATTGAACAGGATCGATATAGATTCGCAGTTTTATGTGATTTAGGAGTCCGAGTGCTAAACAAGTTTACGGTATATCGATGAAGATCCATTAGCAATGCAAAAGATGCAAGGTGAAAGCATTCACAAACAGTCTTCGTTCTCGCCGTCTCGAGTAGTTTGCATCCTTCGGATGACCATTCTCTAAAAAAGGTCCAATAATTTTTGGCAATATGTGACCATCAATGCTATTATAATATTGATTCAGGGGCATGTTTTACTGATTTTTGGTATCCCAGAAAACACAAGTAGCACTTCCAAGCACGGCCTTAGATTTTTCGCCTTTATGAAGCCGTCTGCGAATTTCCCGAGGTTCTGAACCCTAGGCTTCCACTGCATGCTGGAAACCAATTATGGCGCCGTTCCCTAAATAGTTGAATTTTCATAAAATTTTGGAAAAGGTTACGTTGTATTTAAGTTGTCAGTTCTGCGTCACCCGTGAAATTGAAGCCAGAGTCAACCTTTGTACTCGAATTCGAATCAAAGCTGGCTGAACGATAGCAAGTTTCCATTAGCGAATTTTTAAGCCATTCCAGATTTGGCATCTTTGCGTTGAATGGCAGATCTAATAAATATTTCAGTTATGATAATACAAAGCGTATCAATATATTAAATGGCAGCTTAACCTTTTGTTGCCTTGCGCCTGAGATAAGTTGGCTGGAAACATCATGTTCACCATTTCCCATTTGATTTCCATTCCTGCAAACTCAATTTCTTGATCTAAAAAATATTCTGCCCAATTACAAGGAATCTCAATGTAAGAATCTGCCTCCGCGGAATACTCAAATGGATAGCAAATCTTTTCCTTTTCGGTCATGTCCTTCAGCTGAGCTCCGCAACCAACATTAAATTCTTCGTCCTGGTATGACCGTTGAAACCTTCCAATCGAAGCAAAGAATTCGTTCTTGAAAATCCGCGTTGTGAGTCCCATCAGGAATTGCTCCGTTGTCCTGATAAAAGTTGTGCCAGTATCCGAACTGTCGCGCTAAAGTGGTAAATCAAAATATTAAGGTGGTTCGGAGCATGACAATGTTAGCTTATGGCAAAACGCGTCACCGAACTTCCTCGCTCGCTTCCAAAATACGAAACCAAATGACCCGTGCGATGTGTCCATGAAAAGCCAATGACATGTACAACAACTTCGACTGGTCAAGATAATTTAAGGATACAATTTACTTGCCGACAATTAGCAGTAAAGATAATCAAATTATTTCGAAATAAATCGGGTGTTGCTTTATCTGTATCTGTAATTATCTCAGGATTCTCAACCGATCGAATCAATTCTATGGGTATTGACCATCATAGAAATATTTTTTTAATCACGGTACATTAAGTCTAACCAGAAAGAGAGCGGAAATTCGATAATTGTGATTTATGCCAATTTTTGCCCTTTCTTCTTGCATGAGGTTTCCCACTAAAAAGTTTTGCCCTCGGATGCATAAAATTTCGCGTTGTTTACCGTGGTGCGCTTTGAAAATGAAAAGTTTTTCTGCTGTAGCCGAGTTCGAATTGGCGCGCATTCAAATAAAAAGAACAGCCTTAAGAACATTTCAACATTTCAAAACAGCAAATTCTTAAAGTGCTCTACAAGATCCAACTCCTTCCAGGGCTCCATATACGTAAAAACATTTCCTAGAACCCATGCAGCTGTAAAATTAGGTCAAGTTCTCGAACATAGTCGTTTCAGTTTCTTCTGAGGTCAACCTCAGTGCCCTTTGTCCAGCCTGGAAAATTCTTCGCATTTCATGACCGTAGTATTGTGGATTTGCACCGTTCTACTCTAAAGAAGCCTCGTACTTTCTTTGAATCACCATTATGATTTCGTTTGTGAGCTTTGCTGGAATCGCGCTTACCTATCTCCTCAAAAACAAGAAATAAATCTCGGCCGAAAATTCAGTTATCCGATTTTTTTGGTACGCTATATTTACCGAATCCAAGAAATCTTCTATGTCTACAAGCCAATTACTGAAACAGCCGCTGTAATCTGGTTGTCGACCATTAAATTTCCCATTCGGAAAACATTGCCAAACAGCGACTCCAGTAGAGTTCTGATAGCAGGGTTGCTGGACTGTTTGTCCAGCACAGCCGTTCCAATCTCTTCCGAATGTATCCTTAGCTGAGCATCTCACTGATTTAAACAAATAAATTGGTAGGTCGATTTTGATTTATAGCGATACTTGAATCCGGATATCTTACCTGCCATCTCTTTACATTCAGATGGGCTAGCTGTGAAGTCCTGGTAATATTCAGAAGTTAAACTCAGGTCAGTCGAAACACTTGATGGGCTAGACGACATTACTAATGTTAATCCGCTTGCATCTGGACTGGTTGACATTTCTGTTGATGCTGTGGAAGTATCACCAGCATCAGTTGAAGGTGGAGGCGACGGCTGGTGGGTGGTGGTTCAAAATATTCTTCACACTTCGCCTCAGTGATATTCCCGGTGTATTCATAGATACTGACGAGATAACGCTTAATTGGTTCTTTATAGAAATAACCTCCACAATATCCTTCATCCCGCCCCGCAGCATCTCTATACAATCTGGGACAAGATCAGGACACCAGATACAAATATTATTATTTTGAACAGCCGGAATGTCAGCCCAATAAATATATTTCCAGTAATCTGCGAAATAGCAGCCACAGTTCAGCTTCGTTCCATCGGATTCTCGGATATGTCCCTGTTCACCAAGCGCGACAATTGTCTTGTATTTCATAAACCCAGATTCTTCCAAATGCCCTTCCCGCAAACACGCATTTAAGCAGTTTCGCGGTGAGTTATGCTTAACGAATGCGTAGAATTCTCGATAAACCTTCCGTTCAAATATTGCAGAATCGCCGTTTCCGTTTGCACAGGGTACCAACCTTACGTCTCCACAGCCAAGTCTAATCGAAAGGTCTTCAGTTCGAATGTTGCATTTGTGAACCAGGGCAGGTAATGTTAGGGTGGGAGCGACTTCAGCGACGTTTTTCTGACAGGCTTCTTCGTAGTGATAGGTATAAAGTAAGGCTGGAATGGCGACGTCAGGCAATTCCGATTGAGCATAAAGTTGCATGGCATAAGGCTCCGGGTAGTTCGACTCACAGAAATCATCTGATAGTCTTACATATTCGATTAGATTTCGTCGAACCATGTCTACGCAGTCACACTGGGTCATTAGTATCATGGACACCACGAAAACTCCGCTTTCGTCTGTCATGTAACCCTGGAATAATAGCAGCACCGCCAATTAAATGAAATTATACGAAATATAATGTTAGCACGACTGATACTGCTATCAACTTACCCCAGAAGCACATATTTTGAAGCAGTATTCTAGGTCTAAATTTCTAGCTTTAGGCTGATGGTGCCGTAGATCGACCTTCTGCAAACGTTTCCGCATTTCCGACAACGACCAGTTATATCTAACAACCTACAGGTCTTCAACGAACCTTAAAATCATTCGGCCATACGATTCTCTCTGAACTTGATTCCAGGCTTAAAATCAGTATAAACTTTAGAGCGACAAGTAATTTCATTTTGCACATTGTTGAAGAAATAGTATTTTCTGGTCAATTGCAGATACTGAAATGGATTCACGGTTCACGAAACGTCTCTTTGGTGACTACGAAATTCGCTTTATCGCTGCACGCGTTAAGTGAAGTTAGTAGGGATAAGGACGTGCTATTTTTTAACAAGATAATAGAGATGCGAGTTTCTTGTAACTAAAATCATCTGACAGGCCACGCCCTGCTGATAAAATGGCGAACATTTCGGAACAGGATTCAGTTGTGGCGTGGCCCTGCTAAACTGGCAAATGTAAAAAAAACATGATTTGGGAATGTGCATTTAATCTGTAATCACGGATGTTGCTCATCTCTTATGTGTCAGCTACGTCAAATACTTTAGAATGAATCTAATATTTTAGTTAATGGTTCTGGCACGATTTAAAAAAAAACACAATTTAAAAAAAGTTCCAATTCCTGCTCAGTTCAGGTCACAGTTCACAAAAAGTTCAGATTTATTGAAGAAGAGATCTCAAAACAAGCTGGATTAGAGAATGTTAATTTAATAGCTTAGCGTATACTGGTGACTGTTAGTAAAAGATGCTGGAACTAGTGCTGTTCGCAGACCAAGCTTTTCCAAGCCCAGCCTTGGAGCTTGTTCGGGAAAGAAATATTTTAGGAAAGTGACGTTGAAGCCTCGCTCGGACATTTTCATTCATCCAGACATGAAAGATGAACAGTAAAATTCCCTAAATGGTAGAAGAAATGTTCTTGAAACTAAAGACGAATTCTAAGGTACTTAAATCAATTTTTACCTGTGAAGCATTGAAAATGGTAAATAAATATGCAGCGAAACTGGAAAGCCCAGATAAGGGGGTCAGCATTATGAATCCAACAAGCCAGGTCACTCCGAGTAAGACTGAAATGCTGAGCGCTCCTTTGACCCATGATCTGAAATGAAGGTTTTGAATTAAAATACCGCATGAACTAATGTATAGATGTGAATATTCAGCTTGACTTACCTAATGGTTTTATCCTTCTTATTCACTTGGATAATTTTGGTATGACTTAAAATAGTCGCTTTTCTCATGCACATAATCAGTATAACCAGGTTTACCTAAAATTTGGTCACTTCAGATGGGTGATAGTTTTAAATTCGAGCATTAAGTTATTGAAGTCAATTTACCAGAGTGACAATGGCCACGGGAATAATGAATGCCCAAATGAATGATCCCTCCAGCCAGCAACTAAGCAAGATGCTCATTAATCTATATATAACTGTATTAGTGTATTCGGTATAGCCTTACAATGCATCTCCGCCATAGGCCCTCTCCGATGTAATTACGCCGCTTATTCCTGTAATGGCCACGATTATGGCCGGTAGTCCATAGGCTCCAATTCTCTGAGCCATCATGTAGTCTTTGCCGTTATCGAACACTATAATCACCATTTTGTAGAGCTGAAGACCTTCCATAGCGCTCCACATGAAGACTACCAGGAATGAGTAGTGCAGAGCGATGGCCGTAGTTGTGCACATTCCCTTAAAAAATATTCATATTTAAAGCAAAACAGTTTAAGCTATTAGAACCAAGTGGCACAGAAGCCCATTAATTATGCAGCTTACTTCACCCAAATAGAAGTAATGTCGGTCCATGAATAGCAGAACCAGGAAATGACCAATAAGAAGCCAAATGCAGAGATGATTCGTGATTTCGCTTCTTGGAGATTG